>PVJX010016939.1:0-39322 GCA_004027295.1 Dolichotis patagonum
AAAAATATATTTTACAAGAGAAATGACAAACCCATGACAGCGTCAGCCGCGCCACCTGAGGGGCCAGTCCCAGAGGACGGAGAGGTAAAGCAGGCCTTCGTGCCAGCCGAGGCTCTCCAGCGTCCTCCAGAGGAGCTGGCTGCTGTCAGGACAGAAGCAGATGTCGCTTCGAGAAGAGGACTCAGGAATAAGGTGCCAGTTGCGTGGCCCGGGAAGCCCTGGGAGCCTGGCGCCTCAGGAGCGGGTGGGTGAGAAAGGCAGCTGAGGCCGGGAGAAAGTGGAGCCAGGGAGCACAAGCCCTGGTGAGCAGCCAGCGGCGCAGACAGAGAGGCAGAGAAAGGCGGGGCCCAGGAGGCCGGGGCTCGTGTAACAGCCCTTGCTATACATTCAGATTCTACAGACTCTCAGTGCGGCTGAGCAACGAACTGTGAAGTGAACACAGCAAGATCTGAAGAGGAAAAACCCACGGCCTCTACTTCTAGGACGCAATGACCTTCAGCCCCAACGTTCATGGCACCCAAGACTCTTTCCTCCTCGCCTCAGAGCCGCTAGACTTGGTGGAGTGAGAAATCAGCCACCAAACACAAACACAAAGCACGCCACCACGTGAATCTACCTGCACCTACAAGAGAAAGCAGGATGTCCGTCCTGCACACGCATGGCCGGGGCTAAGAAGCGAGAATTCTCAGGTTTCCCAGCAGGTGGCACTGCAGTTCCGGGTTTAGGGCAGGAGTGGTTTCCAGAGTGAAACCAGCTCTAAGGTCCCCTAAAATCACTCGGGTTAGTCCTGAGTTTGCACCCCGATGACTCTAAAAACGCCAATGCGACTTCAAATAAATTCTGAGAGCTTACAGAGTCATCAAAAACTACAGGGTAGGATCAGCTGGTTTATGGGGTAGGATCAGACCACCGAACTAGAAGTGCACACACTATGTACACACGATTTCAGTTGGAAAAAGATCTTCCTTAGCCAAATCTGAAATCCTCCTGCCTCTCCAAAGGGCAGAGCACATGCCACATCACTATTAGCTTTCCTAATCTGGGGAGCAGAGAAAAAATGAGGACCTAAAAATATGTCCTCTAAAATGTGTTTACCTAACAAAAATAAGTGAGTTAAAACACGAGTGCTGCGTGCGTGTGTGTGAGGAGTCCCTGCGCCTTGCTGCTCCGAGCATCTGCCACCCACACCTTCCCCTGAGCCAGGCGCTCGGGGTCAGGTGCATAAGAAGAGACGGGAAGTTCTTCCTCTTCTCCACAGCGGGATCGGCCACGTGACAGACGCTGTCACTGCGCGTTTGCGCACACCCTAAGGTAGACGGAGGGGAGGGACCTCGGGGAGAGTGCGGCCGTTCTCTGGCACAGCATGAGCCTGCCTCTGTCCAGCCAACACAGCTTTAGCTCTTCCTTTCTATCGCCCCCAACTTTCTGGGGGAAAAATAAGGATCTAAAGGTTAGCCACCGAGCACAGTCACCTCCGAAGGAGACGGGCCTTTTCTGTACGAACGGCATCTGTCCAGAGCCCGGTCGGGATACAGGGAGGACCCACAAGGACAGGGGAGGGCTCAAAGCCCACCTGACAGACTTGAGCAGGCCGCCCCTGAAGGAAAGGCTTGCTTGTTAGTGTCTGGGCATACCTCGGGCCAGGCTGGGTTCCTGCTCTAGTGGAAGGGCCTGTGCCACCATGACAGCCACAGAGCCACAGCCACCCCTGCGCACCCCACGCCACCTGTGTTTGTTTATTCACACAGCCAGGCTAACACCTGCCAAGGACATCTCAGCCCCAGCAAGACATCAGTGGGTCCTGGTGGCTCTCAGCTCCCTCCGAGGAGGACCTTCGGGTGCGGCAGCAAAGCCAGTCCCCAGTGTGACCCATTCTTCCCCACTACACTCAGCTTCAGGCTGTGGATGTAATAAAGCCACATTAAACCATCACAGCAGCCTTCCTCCCTCTCCATCGCCCCACAAACCCCTCCTTCACTCACATGTGGGACCTGCAAAGCGGCTGTCCTGAAGTCGGGGTAACTCTCATAGCAGTGGAAATCCACACACCGCTCTGCTGTGAGCGTCTCCAATACACCTTGTATCTGTGTGCCATGTGACACCTATTTTATGTGGTCAAATTGTTTCAATAAAAGGAAAAATATAAAGATCTCAATGCTCAGAACACGAGGCAGAAAGGAAACCTGTCCCCACCTTAGCACCAAACCCAGGGTGGCTTTGAAGCCCAGGCCAGGTCATGGATGGACCACCTGGGGGGACAGGGTGTCTCCTGCCACCCCAGAGATGGACATCATGAAGGCTCTCATTTTCCTCCCCAACTCAGGCGTCACGCTGAGACCCACAGAGCGACCGACCTCAGCAACGGCTCTGTGACGAAGGAGACTTTCTGTGCTCTCCGGAGTCCCTGCGGCTGTCCCACCGAAGGGCCGAGTGCCTTGCTGGATTTCATTCCATGCATGTTTGCCGTAAGCAGACACAGTGGCGGGTGTTTCCCACTAGACAGCACAGAAGGCAGCATCAGCCTTCAGCAGCCACCTGGTGACCCAGGGAACCTCTGCTGCCCTCCCCTTGGGCTCTTCACTGGTGCAGCACAGCTGTCCACTGACCCTTGGCACAAGCAGCTCCTGCTGGGACATACCCCACCCACCGGCAGCGCCACCCCTCTGTCCCCTTTGCAGCCAGCCCCAAACAAGGCTGTCCTCCTCACAAAAAAGAGCAGATTGGGCACCACCAAATACCCAGGACTCCCCCGGACACTGTTACCCATCCCCAGAAAAGTCTCACTTCCCAGCTTCTCCATTCACCCAGCACCTCACCTTTTCCTATGCCCTACAAAGGGACCAGCCACCGTGCTAGCCAGCAGCAGTGAGGTCAGCTGGAGTGGGGACAGGGACATGTGGCAGGGGTCTGCTGAGAGCAGGGGTGGCCCAGGCAGGTGGGTGGAGTTCCTCTCATCTCCCCAAGGTTTGACCACACCAGGAATGGCCATGTGGCCAGCGTCACCCCACTTCACATAAAAGGGGAGGGCAGCAGACGTTCACTTGGTCACCAGGTCACTGCTGACTACATTCAGGCTAAAGCATGGGCGCCTTCTCCCGACAGCCTCACCGTTCTCAGCCTGCCTTCCCCGTGGTTCACGATGGAGTCAGGGGAGGTGGCGGCTCCTGTCACACTCCGCACAAGCCTACCAGCTCCAGCCCCATCGACAGCCCCAGGCCCGGCCCTGCCCTGCCTGGCCAACTGACCTTGTCCCTGGGTACCCTCATGCATAAGACAAATATTAACAGGCCCTGACCATCACGTGATCTCTATTAGAACAAAATTATTTACTAACCACACTGTGCTTGGAACACTGTCCAGAAGGAGTGAACATTTTATAGCTACTAATTCCTACTGTTAAAATAAGTATATCATGCATTAAAATACCTTCAGAAAGAGAACCACATTCATGGCTGCAGTAAGCCGTGGCCCCTCTCCAATTCTTCAGGGAGAATATTCTGAATTTCTAAAGTGTCCCATTGCTTTCCAGTGTGCTCACCGTGTTTCTCAGTAATTCTCCAAGTGATGAGATGAAAGCAAGGACGGTGACCTCAGGAGGAAAGGGTTATTCTAGGAGTGCATCTGCAACCAATGGGGGAAGGCTTCCCAGTTCGAGGCCTAAGTGAACCCTAGGAAAAGGCGCGGTTTCTCGAAGCACGAGATGCCCGATGGTCCCTGGACGGAGACCAAACTGCCACAGTCCCACGGTGACATCACCAAGGGAGAGAAGAGCACAAAGGCCCAAGTGACCCAGATGCTTTTAGAGAGCATCTTTCCTAAAAACCTTTCAGTTCAGCCACATGGATCATTAATAATATCTGAACCGTACTGGAAAAAGACAAAACTGTGAGGAGAATTAAAAATGTCAGTCCTCTTAGGACCAACTGAAGTCCTACTGCCCTGGTGCAGTGTTTGATATTTTACAGGCTAGCATCACCGAGCACCCCTGTGCTCCACTGTAACGATAAAATTAAAGGCGGGCGCCAGAGACCTCGGCTGTGGGGGGCCACCAAGGGCCACGTCCGATGTGTACATGCGCATGCACACGTGCGCGCACACTCTTGCTCACAGATGAACCCCAGGAAAGGGCTCGAGGGAGCCCACACCTGGACACAATGCCCGGGCCACTCTAGGCGAGGTCCTGAGAAGATCGTCCGCTGACGGCCCGCTGACCGCAGCTGGCGCCGGGAGGAAGGGAACCGGGAAGACGGGCTTCTGCTGCCTGCAGAGAGAGCAACGGCCACGTCCCAGCCCAGCACCACACAGCCTGCTGCATTCTGCAGTTGGGGACAGAGATGACACTAGAAAAGGGAACTCCGCAGAGCCGGAGCTCCAAGGGGATGGTGCCGGCCCGAGGGCCTCCCTCCCTCCCCAGCAGCTCACGGGCGGCCGGAGCAGCTCTGCAGTCTCCGGCACACAGGCCTGCACCTGCCACGGTCCTCACCCCTCCTCAGCTTGCTCCCCTCAAGCCCAGCACCCACTTGGGCTCGGCTTCCCCGCAAAGGAGCTGAATTTAGTGGGAGAAATAAACAGGAACAAAGCAACACAAAAACTTCTAGAAAAACTCACTTCCTTCTGTGGGCCCAGTGGCTTTCAAGGTAGCGATTATTACTAAGCAGAGGCTCAAGGAGCTGACTTGGTGCATTCATGGAGCTACGATTTAGTAGCAAAGAACATCTTTTCCTGATTTGGAACTAGAATGTCTAGCTCTGTAATTACTGCATTGCTCACACATGCTTATGATCCTCAGGAACAGCTGAAAACAGAGTTAGACGACCACAGACCCAGGGGAAAGCATCGCTCTTGGAGACCTGTGGTCTGTGTTCCTGTCACGGACCCACAGCGAGAAGGGTTAACAAATGTGCTGTTTACCGTGAGACATGGGGCCTCCGCTCTAACGCACACAGGGACACCACGGACAGACTGTCACTTCCCGGGGCTCCTGCCTCCGCCAGGCTGAGGACGGAGGTGAAGGGCAGCAGGCAGCGGCTGCTTTCCCCTCTCTGCTCTGGGACTTCAGGGAAGGCCCCTGGGAGGACACACTGGGGAGAGTCTTTCGGGCTGGGCATCAGGACACAGCTGCGATGGACACACATTTCTGCACGTGTACGAATTCTCACGCTGGCCTCCTTCTGAGCAGTCCCGGGTCTGGGCGTCTTACCCAGCAGGAGCCCAGTGAGGAAGAGGGGTACAGCCAGCCCCATCGCCCCCAAAACAGTCTGTGAGCAGTGCTTGAGTGTCTCAGGTGGCTCCAGCATATGCCCAGCCCTGCTCAGCAGCCTAGAAGAAGAAAGTCCCTAACATACAGCCAGACAACACGAGTGACCCTAGGACATTTTACCTGTCCTTTCTTGATTTAAGAAGAAAAAAGTGAAGCTCAGTTAAAGCTGGGAAAACAGAAAATCACAATGGCACAGACCTGTGTTTCTAAACAAAGGCAACCAGACACCTGCTGAGCCCAGGCCACCCAATAGGGTGTGTCGCTGTGACAGCTGGCAGCCGAGGTGACACAATGCCAAGTGTGGTGGCCCATGCTGTAACCTCAGCACCTGGGAAGTCTGAGGCAGGGCAAACACAAGGTCAGTCCCAGCCTGGGCAACTTACAGAGCCCCGGTCTCAAAACAAAACATGAAAAGGGCCTGAGGACGTAGCTAGTACGGAGACGCAGGTTCAGGCCTCAGTAATACAGAACACAGACAGGGTTATTCACGTTGTGGTCTCAGCCCCAAGTCCTTCGGCCTCACTGTTCTGGGGTCCACAGGACACACGGCAGGAGGGCAGGTGCTGCTGCCTTGCTAGTGCCCAGGGTCTCCATGCTCCAGGGCACGGCTGCCACCACCCAGCAGTGGCACAGCCAGCCCCAAGCCTCCCCAGAGCGCACGCATGTGTGGTCTTAAGATCCAAATAACTACAGGGCCCAAGTTCAATGCATGTGAGAAACGCGTCCCTCAGCACATGCTTCAGAGAAGAAGCAGAACTTCCCAAGACTGGACCTGTTGGTAACCCATCGGGACCCTCTCCTGGACCCCAGAGATGGATGCCGCGTCCCCCACAAAAGGACCCACAGCGCTTCCAGTCCAGCTGGATCCCAAGGCCAGCCGGGGGCAGCACAGGGCTGCAACATCCGGCTGAGGAAGGGACACCTTGGAGAGGCGTGGGAGCAACCGCTTCATCCTGGAACGCAGCGTGACGCCATCCAAGAACCTCCCGTCCCCAAGGAGAGTTGACTGGACACTCCCGAGAACAGGGTCTTGTAAATAAGCACACGCAGGGCCCGCTACCCTCAGGACACACAGCTCTGTCTTGCAGATGTGCCCACCCTGCCAGGAGCAGACCGGGAGCTCTGTGGAGCGGAAGCTTCTCTGGCGAGACAGCAGCCCAAACCTCTCTCCGTGTCCTCGGCCTGGGCACCGACACTGCCCCCGAAATCACCGCAAGACACAGCCCTCTGAGGTCCGGCCTGAAACAAGGGTTTGTGACAGATCACAGCCTTTTACTCCAGAAGGGACCTTCTTTGAAACTTTAAGATGACGATTATAGATAGGATTTTGTTTGTTTCTCACCTTATTCAAATACCCTTCTGGACAGTTACGGGCAACATTTTTTAAGAGTCAGAACTTATTTTTTAAAGTCTGAGATTTCTGTCTCAGAATAATCTTATTTCAGAATTACCTTATAATGCTATGAATTTTTCTTTAAAAGGAAACTTCAGTTCCTAATCTGCTTTGGTAAATAGGTACCTCTGTTTACTACAAATGCTTAAAATATCCACACTATCTGGAGAATAGCTAGTAACACAGAATTGTTTTATGAAAAGTGAGAAATGAGGATGAAAAGTGTTCATCCATGGCCTGTGACTATGAATGTGTGAGCTGATGGGTGATGTCTATTTCAGTTCACTGGGCCTCCTGAACCTTCTGCAGGAAGAGACGTCTAAATGGGAAAGTTCCTTGCCATCTAGTACGGTCTTTCTTTACGGCTTTAAAAAATCACATCTGATCTCACCATCCTGAACCTGTTATCCTTCCGGGGCTTAAGGTGCGCGCACACACAGCGTTCTGTACATGTACGTGCACGTGTGCTGACACAAGGCACTGGGCTCTGGGTCCTTGGAAAACGGGGACAGGGAGGAAATCCATCCCCACAGGGTGCAGCCTCGGGGCTCCCATGCAGGTAGCTGGGTTCCCAGTCCCCCTTCTTGTCTCCTAAGTGATTCCCACTAGTGAGACGAGACCCCCACTGCCTTGCCTTGGTCAGCCTCTGCTTCAGCCTCCTCCCCTCCCAGGCCTGTGCTCTCTGACCAGCGCTCCGGGCAGCAGCGGCACCCCACATGCACCTCCTAATAGCCTCTCCCAGGAAGCCTGAACACAGCAGAGCCCTTCCCCCGGCTGGGTGCTCACAGCGAGACCCCGCCAGCGCCCCCCCTCACGAAGCTCTTCCTCTCGCCTCCTGGGCTGCCTGAGCTCCGAGCCGCACCCTCCCAGTCAGGAGCCCCTGCTGCAATGGTCCCTCCCCTTCTTGCCGTATTCCTTCCATGAAAACCCCCACCTCCCTCTGGACTTAGTCTTATTTCACCGTGCACGTGGGCACATGTGTGCGTCACGGACACAGGCACCCAGCAAGCTGAGCTCGCGCTGCTCGGATCTGGTTAATAAGGAAATTACACAGATGGAGAGGAGCTGTGTCCTTACACCCTAACAAGGTCCTAAGCAACTAGAATAGAAACGATTTTGTTATCCTTGTTTTCTTTCCGCTTGTATCACTGTAGGAAATAACAGAGGTGAGACACCCAGTTCACCTTAGCTAAACTGCAACCTAACAGCCAATGCGTGAAGAACAGATTTTGTCAAGAAAGTTTCCCCGCAAGAAACGGGGGCTTTCCACACCCTCACAAGCACAGCCAAGTCCTGGGGCTAGGAAGCTTCTGTTCATTAGGATCCTGCCACTCCTGAATTATTCAGAATCATTATAAAATGCAGCTTTCATCTGAAAAAAAAGCGTACCTCCAAGAGACTCTAAATTTATTCTCCTGGAGATAATCACACCGGCAGCTTGCTTTCATGTCCACCAGACTCCCGGCAGCCCAGCTGGGCCGCACCACCCGGGGAAGAAGTCCGGTCACCAGAAGCCAGGCCGCTCACTGCAGAGGAGGAGCCTTCGAGGTCCCGAGAACCGCCCCGCGCTGGTGGGTGAGCACTGCCAGATACCGTGCTCTAAGCTCAGGACTTGGTATAATGGGAGATGCATTCACTGTAATTTTGAAGGAATTTACCCCTTTTCTAACACTAACAATACACAAATCTCCCTGCCCTACATCCGTTTGGCTTTAAGCTACAGAAATCTGCAAAACCAACCTTATAATCGCCTCCTCCACAAACACAAGCTGTCAAATGAATTTTATGGATTCACATAAGCCGTTGCTACAGATTATTTTAGGAGGTAGGTGATCAGATTCACTTGTAATTAACAGTGTGACTCAGACCGAGAGCTGCTAGAATGACAAATTAACCAGGAGGCTCCCGAGTGGTAATTCAATGAGGCAGGCAGCTCATGCCCAGGAGTCCAGCATATCCTGATTTGATTTGTTTTGTTTCCGCCATTATTCTCAGATTGTTTTGGCAACCACAGACACATGGAAGATCTGAGGCGGGGCTCTGGCACCCAGGAGAGGCAAAACTGTTGCTCTTGGGCTCACCTTCCCTCCTCGTGGAAACCTCCCCCGACCTCTCCACGTGGTCAGGGCCTGTCCTTCCTTCTCGCGGTGCCACACCACCTCTCTTTCAGGCACTCAATGGGACACATTTGCCACACGTTGTGTGAGGCTTCGCCACAGGCCTGCAGCTCCGTGAGACTGGCTCTCCCCGGCAGCGCAGAGCGGAGCACCCAGCAGCACCCTCCCCCCTCAGCAGGACCCGTGCCTCCCACAAACCTCAGGGCAAGCCCTCCAGCAGGACCTTCCGGCGATGTTGGCTGCACGGGTACACGTGGTTTCACCCAAAATAAAACTTTGCAGAATTATTATTTGCTAATTTATGGATTAGAAGCCTCTCTTAGGCTTTGCACCACCCGCACCCCCTATTTACAAGTATCGAAGTGGAAATAAACCAATTTCTTGAGGTGGCAGGGAAGGCTTCTTGGTCTGCACAAGTGAGCTAACACTACCAAGGCCCGAAGCACGAGCCCAGGAGTAGCTTCAGTCAGCTGGTCCGGGCCAGCCTGTCACACAGAGCTCAGAACGTCCCAAGCACGGAGGCCTCATCTTCCCAGCCTCACTCACGGCTTCTCCAGCCTCCTGTGCCCCTTGCTGCGTAAGGAGAAGGGCACTGGCACGTGGGGTCACGCTTCTTCTACATGGGACCCATCTGTGCTCTCCGTTCCGCCACCCGCTTCTTCCTGTGATCCGTGACAGGCATTGTGCGGCAGCTGGTGGAGGCCTGGGTGAGTCCTGGGCTTGCTGGTAGAGGGACACTAAACCAGCGGCCACTGGGGTCAGGCCGCAGGCCTGGTCTCACCACTAGCCCGCTCCTCCACCTGCACTCACCAAACGCTTCGGGCAGCACACGAGCACAGCCGCTTGCCAAAATTCCAACAAGCGTTTTTTAAACATTTGAAAAGAGCAAGAAAAAAATTAAAATTGATTTTATTTAAAGCAAACATTTTAAAAATAAATGTATCCTACAGAAGCTGCAGGCTAGGCCAAGATGTAACACTCCTTTCACTAGCTGTTTGGCACCTTAAGCTAACAATGTTAGAAATTCTGTAGGTTGAGGGTGAAGTTTTGGGCAGATGGATAGACAGCTAGCCGGTGAGACAGGTGAACAGACGAGAGGTGTGCCCTGAGGTAGTAATTACTTACACTCTGCTAAGCCTGTGAAGTTTAACAAACTATAATCTGATTTCCAGGATGAAGAACTTCTCTGAGATGCAAACTGAATTTGATCTTTAGAACTTGTGCGAGATGGTTTGCGTATCCTCAGTGCGGGGCAGCCTTGCAGAGTGAAAGCAGAGGATCATTCCGTCTGCAAAAATTCCCAACAGGACTGCAGCTTCCCATTTGGGAAGAGAAGGCTGGAGAGAACATAACTGTGGCAGGGATCGGAATGCAAGCCTGGGACAGAGGCACAGACACCGGGTCTAACAAGCGTCTAGTGGAGATTCCGAGTAACCCAAGTGCTGAGCGCCACGTGGAAGCGAGAGAGGCCAGAAGTACAGAGGCTTATGCTGTTGGTAAACTGAGTGACAAATGTATTTGAGCAAGGAGAAGTAGCTGAGCTACGGAAAAAAATCAAAAACATATGAAAACATATTTTATCTAATCATAAATGTAGACGGCTATAGGGACTATAGGAATCATGGAGTCCAATTTCATATTGAGCTAAGAAAACCTAGCCCTGGAGAAAAAAAGACGCTTGTGAATGGTTATATAGAGGCTTACAGTTCTACTCACGGTCATGGTTGTAACCCACAGCTGGTTGCAGGTTCTGGTGTTACACTGGAGCCTCAGTTCACAAACTCTACCATTCTGGTTGCAAACTGAACTGGATCAGAAGAGAACCAAATTCCTGCGTAAGGTCAACGCTGAACCTAACCACTGAAGGTGACTTCAGTTCTTGTCCAATTTGGTTTGGTTTGCAACCAAAATCGTACAAAGAATCAAGTTCATGAACCAAAGTACCACCGCGTGGCCTGATGAACACACTGTTCAACTTCCTCCATGTCTCACTTCTCAGGTCATGCGAAGATATAACAGAGGGCCTCTGTAGCCAAGAGTGTGTTCTGTGGGTGTCATAGTGTCAGGAAATGCCCTCATTATCCCCATCAGCTGAGCTCAGACAGCAGGCCCCGGGGCCTTCTTCGAGTAACAGAACAGGACTTATGACAAAGAGGTGAAGCCAGTCCCCAGGGCTCCTCAAAGGGGCCTGCAGAAGAGAGATGCTCCTCAGGGCGGAGGCTGGGAGCTGTAAGTCACAGCCCTACCCCAAGGAGTCAGACTCCAACTCCTGCCAAGCTGTGCCAGCGGAGCTTGATAGAGAGGACGCGCCAGGCAGCGGCTGGCAAAGCCAGCTTGTCCTCTGTCCCGCTGCCCTGGGAGACTCAGCCACATATCAGGATGGAGTCTCCTTGAGCCCTGTCCTGGAAGGGGTGTGCAGCACAGACAGCAAGGACATAAACCTGGCCTTAAGCCATCCGGAGCTTCCACTTGTTGCTACCTTGGCGCAAGCGCACGTATCCAAGCTGACTCAGAAGCAGAGATGCAGGACATTTTCCCACCACCACACAGGTGGACAGCACCTGGTTATCTGCTTTATGTTTCTCAATCATTGATATCAACACGAATAGGAAGAACAGTTTATTAGCCAGACATACATTTGTAATCCTAGAACCTGGGGAGGCTGAGGCAGGAGGAGGATCACACATTCAAGCCCTGCCTGGACAGTTTAGGAACTTAGTAAGACCCTACCTCAAAGTTTTAAAAGTAAATAAATAAATTTTTAAAAAGGGGCCGGAGATGCAACTCATGGCAGAGGTCCGGGGTTCAATCTTCAGTATTAAAAAAATTATTAATGCACTGTCATGATTTGGGGTTCTCCCCCAGGCATCACACCCAGCTGTGACTCGGAACTCAGGAGGCGCTTAGCCTTTCCCCCTTGTCCTGCAACGATGCCAGCCCCTGCTGGAGGCCCGGAGCAAGCGCACTCCAGGAGCAACACCCCTTCCTGCCCCCTCAGCATCTCTCAGGGTGACCTAAAGTCTCAGTGACCACCTCAGGCACTGAGCATCTGGGACTCGGACCTGCGAGCTCTTGCACCTCTCCCCTCCACCCGTCTTCCGCTTTCCCTCCTCTCCTGTCCCCCAGCAACGGCAGAAGTGTGTGTGAGCCGTCAGAGAGCAGCTGGCTGACTATCTGACGCGCGCCTTGCAAGATTCCCAGAGCTTCCAGGGCCTAAAGCCGGGCCTGGGGAACGAATCTGCCTGCTGGACCCAGGAAGCCAGGCCGGGAGCGACACACTGGCCCCTGCTCTTCCCAGGGGACATGAAAATACTCTTAAGATAAAAGCTGGAGGACTACGGACTTGGCCGTGACAAAAAGCCAAAAAGTCAGTGGGAAAGATTAGTCACAGCCCCTGAACATAAATCTACAAAAGAGGTCTGGTTTTATGGCACACACTGGAATGCATTAGATTATAAGCCGGAAATCCATCCAGGGGAAAAATAAATACATATTTAATAGGAATAACTACTGACAAGTAATAGCTTTATTCATTTTTTTATTGACTCCATGTCACTCAGCTAGTAATCAATGAAATCCCTGAATAAGAAGGGAGCCGCTCTTTAACTCCTTTCTTTTTCCCTAATTCTCTAGCAATTGTCTTCTTCATAGATTATTATTATTGGTTCTTTGAGACAGGTGTCACTATTGACTTCAGGCTAGCCTCAAACTTGCAAACTCACAGTGATCCTCCTGCCTCGGCCTCCCAAGTGTTGGGATTACAGGCATGTGCCACCACGCCTGGATAGATGTTTCTTCATAATGTTTACTAATTGTATTTCTTCATTAGTTTTAGAGATCCTTACTTCATACTTTTCTAGCTTATTAAATTGATTTTCTTCCTAAATTATTAAAAATGTGAAGATAATGGAATTTCACTCCTTAAAAGAGTTGACAGGAAACTTAGAAAAATGAATGCTGGGAAAACTCACTCAACTTCAACTCTCAGACTCCAACTTCAGTGTTATGGATGTGATAACCTCACGAGAAAGTTTCTTTTGTGCTTAAGAGAGTCAAATGCTCTGGGTGGAGTCAAAGCCACTTGCAGAATTGAAAGGATTTACCCTAAAATGCTGGCCAGGTGGGGGAATCTGCAGTATCTTCTTCCGGAACCCTGAAGGCGAGCAAAGCTCCACCACGAGAAGTCAGCATCGCGTTAATCACCACAGTGCTATGGCAGCTGTGCTGTGTCCACTCCAGAATTCATCTCACACTCAGTTCCCAAGGCCACCACAGGAAGAGGCAGGGCTTTCGGGGTGCCTGAGTCTGTGGCCTGAGTTTAGATGTCCCCTCAAAGCCCCACACGGTCACAGGGCTTCCTCAGAGGTGGCTGGGCCTAGAGTGTGTGGTGCGAGGATCAAGTGTGTGATTACTGAGTCAGTTTGCCGGCTGGCTTGGCATAGTTCTGGCTGGGGTTTAGGGTGCGAGGGCTACACCCACCCTAGGGCAGGCAGCCTGCACACAACGTAAGGGACACGATTCGCTGCTTTTGCTAGCCTAAGGGCCATGAACGGCTTCTCCTCTGGGATGCCTGTCTGTAGTTCACTCTGCCCTGGAGCCAGCAGACTATGGCCTGAACCCTCCACAGACTGTGAGCTGAATAAACCTTTCCTCCTTTAACTCTGGGTGTCGGGTATTTTGCCTCAGCAATGAGAAAAGTAACTAAGACAGGGTGAGTAGGCTGTGAGGATGGGATTCATGCCCTAAAAGGGAAGAGACAGAACCACAGTGAGGCCCTGCCACCCTGTTTTTTGAAGCCCTGTCCCTGCAGGGCACAGTCAGAGAGAAGGTGCCATCTTGGAACCACACACCAAGCCTGCAGTGCCCTGATCTTGGGCTCCTCACTCTCTAGAACCACGAGAAATAGACTTGATTATAAATTCCTCAGCCTCAGGTGTTTTGTTATAGTAGCACAGACAGACTAAGACAGAAAACTCGCTTCCGAAGGACATCGTGGAGCAGGTTAAGGAGTGTGAGAGAAGTGGGATGAGTGGTCTTGCCTCAGCGGGCATCTGGAGGAGAAGGTACTGAGATGTACACTGCCAGCATCACTCCAAGTGGTATGGCTGTTCCAGGAGATCAACGTCGTATATGACAGCCAAACACAAGGAAAGGAGAGCAGAATGTCTGTCCCAGTGGGTAGAGCCATGACAAATGTATGGGGAGATGCGGAGCAAGCCCTGCACTGGGATCACGTGGGCCCAGAGCATGAATTCAGAAAAACATGTGTAGGAGCTTTTGGGGCCATCCTGATTCGGCCTCCATGCCAGATTCCAAGACCTGACTGCTAGGAAAACTTACAATTTACTCATTATGCTGTAGAGCCATCTATCTTTCTGAAAATTGTTCTCTAAGCTTCCTATCACCTATAAATATTGAGTTATCATAATGCCGAACTGAAGGAGACAGAAACTGAAGAATCTGCTTCTTAGGCTCTGCTCAGTTAGCTCTAAGGCCAGTGCCCCTTCCTGCCATCCCACAGGGCCGACCCACCGTGTCCCTGAGAGCACATTCCTTGTTTTTCCCACTCTTCCCCACTCACTGGAAATTACATCAGAATTAAACACTTTTAGAAATACATATTTAATGAGTACCGGTAAACTCCCACTCCCTGCCCTAGACCAGCAGTGGTGAACGTATGGCACACGTGTCTCCTCTCCGTCGGCGCGGAAGCCAAGTCACCCAAGCAGCCGAGCATCGATGACGCTGTTTTCCTAAACTCAAACCTAAGTATTTCGGTTTAATGGCAGTGTTGGCAGTGAGCAACACATAGCTGGGTGTGGGGACACAGTGTGGGCACTCGTCTCTGACAGATTCGCCATCACTGCTCTGGCAGTGGAGGACACCTGTCTTAATCCTGTGTGAGGAAACATTTTTGATAGAAAACAGGAAGTTTGTGGGTGAGCCCTGCTGCATGTATTAATTCAGTGAGTACGTGTTACGCGGTGATTATTATCTGTTTAACACATTATAACCAGAGCAAACTGATTCTAGTAAACTTTAAATTGCAAGCGTGCATTGATAAAAGACTTTTTGAGGAGCTTGAAAGTAACAGCAAGCTGGAGAACCCAGCAGCAACCGCCAAAGTACTAGGGAAGGAGGACGAGGACCGAAGGAGGGCTTCCTGAGCAGGAGTCTCCTCCGAGGAGCATGCTGGAGCACTTTCTAGAGGGAGCTTCCCCACTGAGAAGGTCTTCTTCCTCTTAGCTCACATTCCAAGGAGGAATTTAAGCTCTGGGGAAAAGAGGCCTGATCCATCAAACCCACGGGAAAAGAAACAAAACACTGGTCCCTCTTCCCGCTTAAGACCCCAGTGCCCGAGCTGAAAAGCCACCCTATGACCGTGGAAGCTCAATTGTGTTTTTAAAACTCTGTCTTGAAAGATTTGCAGCACATTTGCTCAGGCACATGCAGCAGTCAGCTCCTGTCACCAACCAAACACACACAAAAAACACTCCAGAAAACGCCCCGTGGGCCTAGGTCCAAGTTAGCAAAGGACAACAAGAACAGCAGCAAGAATCTTAGTCCTCTGAAGGGCAAACAAACAAAAGGACACAGCAAGCAGATGTCCTGTCTGGTTGTGTGCACTGTGACTTTGACTTCTGCATGTCCTTTCTCACGTAATTCCTTGTAAAACCCAGAATTTAGACATTACGGCCATGAACAGAGTGTGAGCTTTGGCTAAAGTCTCACCCTCTGTCAGTTTGCACACAGGGTCTGCACTCAGGCCTGTACGGGGCTTCCTGAACAGTCTTAGACAAGGTAGGGCAGCTCACCAGCTGGCAGCAGTGGGCACGAGTTTAAAATCATGTGCTCGATGTGCGATTCCAAGAAACTCAAACATCTCTAAGCCGCTGTGAGACGGGAAGTGCTATGCTTTACATCCCCCTAAAGCCTCCCCGGTCATAGGAGGCGCTTCTGGAAGCTGAATGCATTATGGGGACTTACAGCTGATTTGCTGTTGGGTGGGGTCTGCTCAGGAGACTCAGGTCCCTGTGAGTGTGGCCTCCCCACGCCCCCCTTCACTCTGCTTCCTGAATGCCACACCCTGAGCAGCTTTTCTCCTCCATGTCCCTCCATGCTGACCTGCCTTGGAGCCAGCCAGCTACGGACTAAACTCACTGCAAACCATGGGCCAAAATAACCTTTAAGTTGTGAGTGTTGGGTACAGTGTCTCAGTGTCAAGGAAGTAATTAAGATGGGGGACGTCATACCAAGAATTGCTGTAAAATAAGTTTACCAGAGAAGTGGGGGCCACTGCTGGGACTGTACCTTACCATGTGGTTTACAGAGTTTTGCAACTGGTTTGCACAAGGAGTTTGGAAAGGTTTGGAGATGGCAGCTAGAGAAGTCCTGGAATCCTGGAAACACAGCCCAATGGATGAGTGTGGAGCTCAGAAGACCAGAATGCTGAGAGAGGAATGCAGACAATAAAGGCCAGGCTAAGGAGGTTTTACTTCAGAACAAGGACTCCACTGGCCACCTACGTCCTACAGAACTCACATTTTATAACCATTTGCCCTAAGTGCCAGATATGGAGGTATAAGTAATAATGTTTGCCATGCTGGGTTTTGGTCTCACTTTGGTCTGATTCTTTCCTATGCCCCTATCCCTCCCTTTTGGAATGGGAATGTTTATCTTGTGCCATTATCTCTCGGGATTATGTTTTTGTTGCTGTTATTGTTGTTTTCTACAGAGGTTTGCAGCTAAGGGTTTGCCTTGAATCTCAGGAGAGAGTTGGATTTCTGAAAAACATTGGACCTGTTGAGACTTTGGGAAAGGATTATTGCATTCTCCATTATATGCAGGGCAGTGGTATCACATTATGAACTTGCTATTGTCTTTATGTGGTGATTAAGTATGGCTTAGACAGATGTGTTAGGCCAGGAAGTTTACAGTGGGAGGATTACAAATGCTAATTCCGATGTGCCCACTTCATTAGATTAAGAAATGTCTAGATTAGTAGCGCAACCTTCCTGTGTGTCTGCATGGGCTGTGGGTGTGGTCTTGGGCACTATACATGGTCCCTTGTATCTTCCTCTCCGGCACTGTTCCCTTACTCTGCTTCCAGGCCTCCTCAGTGGCTCTCCTGCACCTCGTCCTTCTGCCATGCTGTTTCTGCCCTGGAGCCAGCTGTCCACGTACTGAATCTCGTGAAACAATGAGCTAAATTAAACCTTTCCTCCTTTGAATCGTGGGTATTGTGTCTCAGCAACAGGAAACTTGACTAATAGGAGGAGGTGGGGGCAGGGCAGTGCTCGAGTAAAATCTCAGCTCTGCCACACACCGGCTGTGTGAGTGCAGGCCAGACACTAAAACATCCCCAGCCTCAACTTCCTCACCTGTAAGATCGTGAGGGTTCTTTTGAGATCAGCAAATAGTACTGCAGAGTCACACGTCGTGATGGGGAAAGGAGGGAAGGTGCACACAGGGCCCAGCCTGCGGTGCAGGCCACACACTGAGTGGTCAGGAACTGATGGGCATTACTGGCTCTGCATCTGTCCCCTTGAGCTAGTCCCCGAGACCAGGTCATCTTGACACCTAAAGCCCAGCACCATTCTCCATGACTGGCACAGTGACAAACTCCAGCCAATGTCTGCTGAACAGAGAGTGGTGACGCAAGCTCAGGCGGCCACGGGACACTCAAGAGCCGTGATGAGCTCCTCAGTCAGTGCTGCAGCCTTCGCTCATCTCTGTCCCTTACGCGAGTGACGCCCATATTCCCCCACATCCTCACACCGCCGACGCCCCGAGGTCAGGACCTGTATCTCTCTGGTTCTCATGTATGCGCAGCACCTACACAGATTAACAAACACCTGTGGACTGAATCTGCAAGAGACAGGCACAACGTCTCGAGCATTCAGCCAGCGACTCACACGGACACACACAACATTGCTGCCCAGGGCTTTGGAGCCAGGCTGCCTACCATTTACTAGTTGAATGACCTAGGATGACATCTGAAAGCTTTCGATGCCTCAGTTTTCTCACCTGTAAAATGACAATATAAACAGTGCAGGCACTGCTAGTATTAAGCAGCTAATTCACATAAATCTCATGTGCTTCAAATGTCAGCGCTCAGGTTTGTGGCCACTTTTCTCCCATAACGCAATCCAAAATAAATTATTCCAATACCTAAGTTCTTTCTTCTTTCAAGTAAGAAGACATAAAGGCTGGCCTCTTTACTCCAAAGTCCCAAAATTAATTTGCGACACCTAGCAAATCATAATGTCCCAAAGCTATCTGCAAAAAGAGACACATTTCTTTTCTTTGCAGATAGCTTTGGGACTATTCTAGAGCAAAAGTCTTAAGTGGTCCCAAATAGTTCATAGTGTGAGTCTCTTCCCAGTGACTTATGCTGGAACACGTATGTCCATGCACACACTCACCAGTGAGGAACTGGGCCTCACCCATGTGGCGTCTCTGTCTTCTGCTGCACTGTGGCTAAAAGTGGGTCCTACCCAGGGTGCATCTCCCCTCTCTGAGCATGCATGTGGTGACCAGGCCACAAGCTAGTTAGAGATCCCAGCAGTGCGTGGAAGCAGGCAGTACCCTCACCTGGCGGGAGAGAAGCGAAGCCCCCGCCCCCACCCCGCGTTACCTTCAGCACCGTGATGTTCCAAGCGAAGCTCTCGGCCGCCTTGTTGAGTTTCCTCCCTTTCAAGCCCTCCTTCGCTGCCAGATTGTGCAGCTCTTCGTGGAACCCCATCCCTTCGAAAGAAAACACCAAGAAACCCTGGCACAAACTTCAGAAAAATGCGCATTTTGTTGTAAAAGTGGTATCAGTAAAATATTCATATCCGTGTCTTCTAGCACCATCCGCACCCCTGAACTAAGTTCTCTTTCCCCTTTTATTCACCCCATCAATAGGCCGTCCACGGGGGAGCCAGCAGGGATCAGCGTGGGTGAAGTTACCTCTGGCGGCCAGGAGCCAGCGATGCCCATGGACCAGCAGCTCCCACCCCCATCTGTCTGGGGGAGTCACGGGGAAGGGTGGGTGCAGAAGGGGGATGCAGGGGAGGGTGGCCCAGGGGAGGGCACTCGAGACTGCCCTCGGCTTATGACCCGGCCCTATGGCTTCAACTGAAGCCCTTGTGGATAACTATCAAGAATTAGTAGATGTGGACTAAAAATAAAAAGACTTTCAAAAATAACCCCGAGAAACACCGAGTGTGCAGCCCTGGGAACAGCTCTGCCACTGCTGGGCCTGGCAAGCCGGGAGACAGCAGTGGCGTCTGTCCCTGCAGCTGTGGCCCACCTCCCAGAACGGAGCAGCCTCCTGCGGACAGCTCGTCGCCCGGGGCTAACGCAGGGCAGAGTTTCTCCGCCCGGCAGCACCATCTGGCGAGGTCCCATCCCTTCTCCACAGCGCAGCCCTTCGGCCCCTCAGCACTTGAGGGAGGGTATGGGACGTCCCTCACACCCTCCCTGCTCCGGGACAAGCATCTAACATGGCTCAGCCTCCAGCGACTCTCCTTCAAGGACAGCACCCAGGCAGGGCCACCGCTGCGCCCAGGGTGCGGCATCCAGCAACGTGAGGCCCTGGCATGGCACCACCGATGGGTGTCATCAAAGTGTGCCTCCTGTCGGCAGAAACATCACAGCCTGCTGGGCGGTGAGGGCCACCGTTTGTAAAGTTGGCCACAGCAGGGCTGACAGGGACCTTGGGTCATGGACTCTGCCACTCTGGTGCTCAGCTGCAGCCTCAGAAGCCAGACAGCGTGAGGCCCCAATGCGGAGCTGTAGGGGATGGCGTGAGACAGGGTGTGCTGTGTCACATCGTGCTCACAAGGCAACGTCACCACTTCCGTCTCCCCCGCCGCAGCACGCTGCTGAGGCAGGAGAGCGTACCCGGCCAGAGGTGCCTTCCTGCAGACAGGCGACCTTCTCATCCCTGGTCTACCACGAAGACCACAAAATGGGGCCAAAACGTGGACGATTAATTAAGGTCATGATTCAAACTCTAAGGATGAAGTGGGGTTAAGGGTGCATTAAAAATCACAGCTTCCATGCCGTAGGAAAGATGTGGACAGCTCCAAACTCTCCAAAGTAGAGTGAGGAGCCCCCAACACTGTGGACATCTTCAGACACCCCCTCTCCTCCTGGGTGCACAAATCCAGCCACCGCTACCATCCGGAGATCTTCGGTGCTAAACAAAGACCTCTGTAACTTAAAGCTTGGTAAAACAACACCATAAAATACTGTAGGAGAAAGAACAAGACCTGTTTAAAAGTCTGCAAAGAATTATCCCAACAGTTTCTAAATAAAACAAACGATTACCTGCTTTCTGACACTGGACAATCTTTTCCTGAACTCCGTCTGCCATCTCTATGAGAAACCGGCTCTCTTGAATCATCTGTCACAAAACAAACATCAAAAGCATGGTTGTCAGAAACTCTCAAGCTGGGTATTTGGGAAGGTGACATTGGGAGAGCCATGGAAACACACAGGAAGGGGAGCCAGGGCTGGACCAGCCGAGACAGGGGAGAGAAGGGCCGTCTCCGCCCTGGCCCTGCCGCTGCCAGTCCTTACCACGGCCCCGGCTGGGTCACGTGCCATGCGCGCAGCGGGCACCAGATGAGCAATCGCTAAATACACAGCCACGTGCTCCTAATGCACAGCTCTGGTTCACGAGCACTTCTGGCCTCCTGCGTGGCCTCAAAGGCTACTACAACGCCAAGGCACGCGCTGACACAACACCGGGAATGAGAATTCCAAGGGAGAGTCACCCAGGGACGAGCTTCTGGGCCAGCAAACAGCCACAGAGGTTGGCAGCTTGAAGCTGGCGGCCGAGGCACGCTCCTCCTTTGGCAGGGCTGGACTGGCAGGAGTGAGGAGTGGATCAGACTCCAGAGCGAGGAACTCGGCAGAGCCGTGGACAGTGGCGCGGACTCCCTGCGCCTGTGCTCTCCGTCTGGGTGGAAAGCCAAATGCCCAAGAGGAGCAAAATACTACTGCTTCCAGAGAAAAGAAGAGCCTGTGTGTGAGGCAGGGGGTGACAGGAGTGTAAGACGGTAACCGATACAGAAGCCGTGACTGGAAAAGGTCAGGGTTCTGGGGAAAACGCAGGACGTGACTGAAGAAAGGCAGCCAATTGGCATCAGCTTCTGAGTTTCCAGCCACTCAAAACTCTGGGCCTGTTTCATCTGGACAGTCCACGTGGATCATCGAGGGGGCTCAAGGCAGAATCCAAAAGAGTCATCACAGGTCTCGAGTCAGACATTCCTGTCCTCGTAACAGACGCTGATGAACACGCTGTCATCTTTTGATGTATCAAGGATGATGTCCACAAATATTTGACAGAAAAAGACACTGAGGCACAACTTCTGAGTGCCCTAACAACGCCACAGGAGTAAACCACACCATCTGTTCATCTAACAAACATCCACTGAGCAGCCACTGTGGGTGCAAGCGGTAAATGCAAAAGCGCACTGAGGGGTGAGACACGCACCCCTGCACCTCCCCAGCGTTGGCGGCCCGAGAGAGAAATCCACTTGAACAAATGGACAGAATGGATGTCAACTCAACCAAAGTGCAGTTACTCATTGTCTCTGCCCACAGCGAAGTTACACCATCAAGACCAGACAACTGCACATCGGGGAGGTCTACACCGAGAGACTTCTGAACCGCACTAACTCTTTCAGCTCCCAAGAGGAAGTGAAGGCTTGTGAACAACACTTTATCACATGGCCAGCAGTAGCCTGAGTCGTGGCAGCTTCCAGGTGAAAAAATACTTAAGAGCCAGAGAAAAATTGAACAGGACAGCAATCCGATTTGGTTTTCTTCAACACCCACACATGCAACACTTACGGAATTTTTTTCAAAAGTGATCGGATACTACAGTTAGCCAAGGAGCAGACAAAATGTTCTCCTGAAGTTCAGGTAGGGGCTTGATCCTCAAGGAAGAGCCAGAATCCAGAAGAGAGGAAGGCTTCAGTCTTTGTGCCCTCACTCTGGCCCCTCCTCTCCCTCTTCCTGCCACAAGGGAAACAGTCTGCCATGTTCTCCCTGCCATGACCAACACCACCATGATCAATGGGCCCACCTGACCATGGACTGGACCCCTGACACCATGGACAAAATGGACTTTGCTTTTTATGAGTTGGTTATTTCAGGTATTATAAGAATGGAAACCCTACTGGCACATCTTTAAAAGTCTGGATTTTAAGGCTGATGGAATCTTAGTTGTTATAATCACTTCCTTCATTTTGTTGAAACTAAGAGAGATTAAAATTCCTGTCCAGCGAGTGGAATTAGTGATCCAGCTGGAATCAGAATCCCAGTTGCCTGGCATCCAGCCTATGTCCATGGTAAAACGCTACCTTTCTGATCTTATCTGGCCTCGTGATGGCCCATGAGAGGGCTGCACACACAAGCTGAAACCAAGAGCTACAAAGTGACCTGGTCAGGTCCACTGGAACAGACTTGAGGACTTGCACGTAACCAATCTGTCTCAACCAGATTCATGTCCATCTTTACAGAGGATGATGGATAATTTCCTTTGATAACATTTGCACTAGGCCGCTGTTTATTTCTCTTGGTTTTGCTCTCAGAAGAGAAAATGACACTGTGCTCCACTAAAAAGCCTTTATCTATTGATTTGTGTTTATTTACAGTATTTTACTACTTATCTGCCTGCTCAGTGCAGAGCACAAGAGGAATACACTTCCTGCATCTGCACATCTCCAAGCCTCAATGCAGAGATGAGCGAGGGAGTTAGCCAAAGCTGGCTCTTCTGTGTAAACTTGCATCTCCTCCTCCTCATTTCTTGGGGACCTAGTCCTAAAGACCCACCCTTTCTTTCCTTCTTCAACAAGTTCTGCCTCTTCCCTTCTGCACGAATTATCTCTTAAACACAGCAAATAAAAGCAGTAGCAGAATATCCCACTGACCTTCGAGTGGCCATGGTCATCCCTCCTTCCTTGATTTCATTTTATCTTCAGAAAGCCCACTGCCCTTACCAGAGTAAACCTTTAACTTCTATGTTAATGTTAAGTCATCTCTGGGGAATGCTTTGGGTCTATTTTTCACAGCCTCACTGACATATACTGATTCCATCTCTAGATGATATATTCAGAGCACCAACTGCCCAAAAGTTTTCACAGGAATTTAAAACACTAAAATTATTAAATATGTTAGGTCAGTATTTCTTCACTGTGCACAGAAAAATTGGGCATTAAAAGAACACAAACCTAGCTATCTGAAGAAAAAAATGCACAAAGGTCAAATCATACTTTTCTTTCAAAACTACCTGCAAATAAAGTTCTGCTTGGCTCCAGATGGGAGGAGGGGTGGGGTGTGGTACAAGTCGCCGTGATGGCTCCCCTAGGACTGCAGGACCTGACTCAGCTCAGGACACAATGGTCACCTGGCTCCTTCTTTGTGCTGCCTTCCTATCAGGGTCAGCCAGCCTTGGGGACACAAAGTTCACTCCTAGCCATTTCTTTCCCGGGCAACTGACATGATGCCTGACATGTGACACGCATCCAAAACACACTCCTTCAGTGGAAAGCCTGGCGGTGTGAGCAAAATGGCACGTCAAAAGGGAAGGGGTCCCTGAAAGAGTCTCCTTACCTACTCCGCCTCCTTTTACTGCTTCTCTTGAGATACAGAACGTCACACTTTCCATCCCAGCAACCTGCGGTTTCCTGTTTATCCAGCTCCACACTGAAAACCAGCTAGGAGGACTCCTTCACCACGGTATGTGTGGAGTGAACACGCATTGTGTAAAGTCCATACGTGAATGTTTCGTTAATAAGGTCACTTTTGAGAGCGCACAGGACAGAATTCTGTGCTTAACTGACGGAAAGTGGTAGAAGCAAGGGAGGTGCCCAGGTGGAGTGGTGTGGAGCAGACAGACAAAGGACAACACGTGGGAGGGAAGTGGAGAGATGCCGCGTGTGACTGAAGGGCTGGAGCTGTCCCCAGGGGCAGAGGTTGTCATCAGCATCTCACAGCGCTCAGCTGCATCACAAAGCGTCACGTTCTACACTTTAAACACAGAGTTCCTATGTGTCACCTATACCTCCATCATAATAAAAACTGTGTAGTTGCTCCAGTTATGGCGTTAGACAGAGGTAGGACCATGTGAAGGGGTCTCCGATCATAAAAACTCCAGGCAGAAGATGACCAAGCACCCTAGCATGGCTGTGGGGAGAAGCCGGCTCTGCGGGCACTGACTGGGCATCGAAAGACACAGGCAGAGTTAGGAGAGAAGGACTGAGGTGGCCCGAGGGCCAGGGGCCGCTGGCATGATCTGCCATGATCAGAAGACTAACTGGCACCTGGATATAAAAAGATGACTCAGCTTGTGTCCTGTTAAATTCATTTGTCCCTGAGGCATGAAGGTGGTGTGCCAGTGCCCAGCCACCTGGTGTGAAATGTAACTAGAGCTAAGCGTCAGGACCGGGGTTAAAGATGTGTTTTGAAAACAAGACTAAATCTGCATGCCTAACACACTAATGCAGGGTGAGAAAAGTTAAACACTTGCCAGCTAACCGTGACAGTGTCCCTCTGAAATGACAAAGCACTGCCCATGGTCACTGCTTTGTGCCACAGTGGAACCCCAGCTGCAGTCTCTGGCCACAGGCTTGGCAGGTGCCTCTGTGCCTGCAAGCTCGGGGATGACAGGGCCAGTGGACAGCAGGGACACAGGGGTCCCCAAGTCCCTCTAAAATTAAACATCACACCTTACTGCTCTCTGCTCCCACACTGGGCAACTCCTACAATAACCAGCTTTCATTCTGAGCTTCCCCCAAAATAAGACTAACCCTGCTTGGCACTGACGGTAGAGACAACAGCTCTCTGCTTCTCTCTGTGCCAGGGGGATTTTTCTAGAGAAAATGAGCTTCCAGTGAGCAGAAGTCTGCTTGGTCTCTCAGAGACCTGAGTCAAGAAAAAAAAAAATCACAGGGTGATCACAGGGTGGCAAAGGGACAAGTGACTCAGAAATGGCCCTCTGGTTTCCAATTATGGTCCAGGCACAGTCCTGAAGAACTGTCTCGACACCCACAGGGCCAACAGTCTGGGGTCCCTAGTGCCCCTCCGTGTGCCCAGCTGCAGCTGCTAGCCTACGCTGGGCCATGGGGAGGGTTCCACACACGCCCACTTCCAGCCACGAGGAAACACTGTGTCCTGCCTCGGAGGCCACCTCTTCTTCAGTCATCACACTAAACAGGACACAGCCCCATTCCTGGCACTGTGGGCACCGGGGACAGGGCCACTCCCAAGCACTCTGCCCACCTTGCCCAGCCCCGGGGACCTTGTGTCCCTGAGCCTTCGGGAAGGGCCCGGGGACAGGGTCCACTCAGCCCATGCAGAAGCCTGAATGAAGTACGAGCCGGAGCACCGCAGCCAGTGTGGCTCTCGCATTAAAGAGGTAAAAAGTCTGGATCCGAAGAACTTGGTCCCAAGTAGTGACATTCCAAGCAGCCAGGAACAGACAGGCGGGAGCCACAGCTGTGCGGGGGGTGAGGAGACTGTGTCCTCCAGGGGCCTCAGGCCGAGCCACATAAACCATCTGGTCTGCTACAAAACAGTAGGTTCTTATCGCCGACATCGACACGGCCTGCTGGAGCAGAGCTGACGCTGCACACCAAGGTCAGAGTGAACTTCAAGGCAGGAAGAAATTCCCAGCTCTTGGTTGAGCAGTGCTTGGCAGCCGCTCCCTCTGTCAACCGCATGAGCTTCACTGACAGAAGATCTGCAGGGACGAACTGGAATCGGTATTTACCAGGCGCGTCCTCCTCTCTGCCAGCGAGCAGCGTGGAGCCACTTCAGGCCTGCGAGTGGCTTCTCCACAAGCACGGACATCATCGGGTTCACCTGAGCCACGTCTGTGACACCGGAGCGAGCCCGGCTCCCCACTCAGAAAGGCTCCGGGGTCAACAGTGGTTGTGCCAGTTTACATCCCACCAGGGGTGCAGAGGGTCCCTCTGCCCCGTAGCCCCACCTGCACTTGTTATTATCTGATTTCTCGACGATGACAGTGCTCACCGGTGGAAGGACAGTGACAGGGTCCCCGGATCTGCAAAGTAGCTTTGGAGACATCTTTAAAATCAACACTGATTCTCCATGAGCACTAAGGCTGGATACCCTGCAGCCCCTAAACTGGAACATCAAGATCTCCCCTCAGGGCTGTCACCCCAGAACCCATCCCAGAGGAGCACACAGCAGCCAGCAGCGGCACCAGTGTGGTACCCAGGGACAGTTTCCCCGCCCCCTTCCCTAGCAGCCGAGGCTGCGCTTGCACGGTGAGCTCAAAGCCCAGGCCTCCCCGGGAGGATTTCCGCCGCCCCAGCAGCCTGCCTTAAATTCTAGAAGGCCGCATCGGCCTGTGCAGTGCAGCCAACAACACAGACGAGACAAAGGGGCTATGGCCGCGGCGTCAGCTGTCAGCAGAGGACAAAGCGCTGCGGGCGAGCGTGAGCAGAAACTGTCGCCCAGGTGCTCGTCAGGGCCGCCACCAGCGGGTCCCTTCTCAGCACTCGGGAAAGAAGTGATTTCGGCTGTCTGTCTCTATGGCAACTGGGACCCTAATTTCACCTCGTAGATGGCAATTACACCTATTCACTAAACAGCTTTCAATGCTGCTTTTATGATGAAAAAATTGATTTCATGAAAATCGCGACTCAGCCCACGATTGGACCCAGGCCCTGGGGAAGCTCCCCTGGGGGCACCTGCCCCACACTTTCCGGGGAGCTCTTAATAGTGTGTTAGTTTTCCTTCCTCAGCATCTGTTATTATTCACAGGATTGGCAGATTCCTTGTGAAGAGCTTGGCGAGCACAGGGAAAAAAGAGGAGCAGAAACACGGCCACAGCCTCTCCGCGCACAGGAGCAGCGCAGGTGCCCGGCTGGCATGGCAGGTACAAAAGGGGACACAAGTTCACTCCTGCTGCTGACCACAGCACTGTCCCAGAGCACATCACGGCGCCCCTCTGTCCACTATGTGCCCCTCCAATGCTGTCCATGTGACTCCCAAGGAATATATAGATCACTACATTTGACACGTTTATGTTGACATTACTAAAAATAAATAGTCACATCTCTGTTGTCTTTGAATAAGTCCTAAGAAAGAAAATACACAGGCAATTAATAAATATTTTAACCTATATTGTCAACATTTTCTCTAAATATGTGGAGATATATATATATATATGTGTATATATATCCACACACACGTATGTATCCTCGTTTTCCCACTGCGGGTGGGTGGAGGAGAACACTCCTTCCCCGAAAGCCCGCATCAGACGGTGCACACACAGACAACGCCCAGGGTCGCGCTTCCTACCAGGTCGTACGCAGCCAGCATCCTCTTCTGCACATCCGGAACGGAGCCCAGAGGCTCCAGGTACGGGAAGGCGTCTCTCATCACCAGCGAGACGGAGGGGCTGTTGTCGCCGGTGATGAGCCTGGAGGACAGCGTGAGCAGGCACTGCTTCAGGCTGGCGATGGGCGGCAGCCCGCACAGCTCCTTCACGGACACGATGGCGTTCTGGGGGGCGGGAGAGCAGGGTCACACGGCTGTGCACGGCCCGGCACCCGCCCAGCACACAGGCAGAGCCCGAGTGAAGCATCCATCAGAGGAGCCTCGGGATCCCAGCCACGCCGAGGTGCAGGGTGGGGGGACCCTGAGACCACGGTGGTGACCCCACAACTCCACCCCGCTCAGGTCTCGGTAGCTGCTTCCAACACACACAGAGCAAAGGGGTGGAGACCGAGGCCACTGCATGGGGCTGCAGGAGCAGAGCAGGCAGCGGCCACACGGCAGCCTGCAGTGGGCGGCACGGCACCTCCTGATCTGTGCACCGGGCAGGTACTGCCCTGGACACCTCCTCCCTCAGACCCTGCCCTCAAGGGGCTGCAGCTGCTTCCCCTCCGTGCCCCTACCCACCGATGGATGCAGCCCCCAAAACTCTACACACACACACACACACACACACACAAACACACACTCTCTCTCTCTCACACACACACACACACACACAGACTCTTACACACACACATTCTCACACACACATACACACACACTCACACACACACACTCTCTCTCACACACACACACACAGTCTCTCTTTCTCTCTCATACACACATACATACACTGAAAATGCATCTCATGCGGAGCTGCATTTGTCTGTGCTACAGGGTAAGAAATCACTTTCAGTAGGAATTACAACTGTTTTCCACTTTATTAACAGTGAACAGTATCTAACTCCTAAGCCCTCATTAACTTAATGACAGTGAGTACACTCACATTTCCAATGATTAGACTCCAAATTATCCTTAGCCCAAAATACTTTGTTAAGATGTATAACAGGGTCGACTTTACAACCAGCTCTTCTTAGTATATATTCTAAATATGTAAGAGATATAAAGGATCTATTTAAAGAAATATATAGAACTATATAAAATATACTATGTAAAGTTACATATACAAATGATGTCTAAGGATGTACAGTTGTGCAAAAATGGTACCAGAAAAGGTCACACAGAAGAGCTGACATTTGAAGCCTATTTTAAAGTAGCAGTTAAGGTAACACATCTCAAAGCAAGCAGTTAAAACCCAGCTGTGATTTATGCACACAACTATTCCCCACCATTTCAACTATTTAAAATCTGCTTCAAGCTTACTCTGGTATTTCTCTGTTAAAGGGATATAACAAAAAGTTCTCCCCAAGCCGTGGGTTGTGGCTCTGGACCACGCGAAGGGCAGTGTGCTTTGGTGTTAGCCTGGGGTGAAAGTTTAACGCTGCTATTTGTCCCCTGCAATATCTGACAAACGACTGAACCACCACAGTTTATCTGGTGTCTTGAAAGTGGGGATTTTTGAGGAGGACCCCACACCCCGAACACGTTAGCTAGAGGAACACAGTGAGCTGGAGTGTTCGCTTTGCGCTGTGCAAAGATGTGGTCAGTACTCGTCTGACCACTGCTCAGCAACCCTGGCTTGCACCTGTGAGAAAGCATCAGCATGGACCACGGACAGAAAGACATGGGCCCTGGACTTCTGCACAGCAAGCAGGCCGCGTCCACACAGGGTCACGCACTGACCCTGCCGTGTAAGCGTACCTGCTTCTCCTACCTTACGTGGAGCAAACAGATGTGATTGGAGACCAGCATTCACTGACTGGAGAACACAGAGAGCCGGACCAAACCTAGAACCTGTGTTCCCTCAACTCAGCCCATTTGTAAGAGAAGGCTGAGTCATTTTCAGAAAACCTAACTGCGGATGTTTGTCTAATTTCACTTGTTCTCATAGGTCCTAATTTTTTTATTATACACTTAAACAACTAAAAAATAAACTTGATAGCTATTTCACTTGTTTTGATGTCAAAGTGCCCTCCATATTTGTACCTGCAAATATTTACACGTATGCTTATCCCCAGTAGGTCTGAGCACGGATTGTGTCACACACATTTTCCCTCTACTTCACATGTGCACATGCACCAGCTCCGCTGTGTCCTAAGGGAGGTGAGTGGACATACAGCTTCTTACTGCACTGATTATCCATTTAAGTGGCTTAGGCCGAGCTGACCACCGCGTGCCCAGTCAGAAACAAAACACACCTGCTGGGTCCCCGGCAGCACCGGAGACAGCCCGTGTGCGCACGTCGTGCAAATCGGATCACTCACTCGACACCACACGCCCGGGCGGGGGCGGGCTCGTTCGCCTACCTGCATGTTCTCTCTCATCTCTATGGCTTCTCGTAAGGGATGCACCGCTATCTTGAAGACGTCGTCGACGGTTTTGAGGCCGATGTTCCTGAGCATGGTGTACTCCCGGACTTTCTTCCCCATCCTCACGGAGAGGCTGCGCTTCTGCCCCTTCCCTCCGCCGCTCCGGTTCGTTATCGCTATGTGCACGAACAGGGTCACGTGCTCCATGACGTCGCCCACGAAGGAGCGCAGCGGGACGTGCCGGTACCCGGGCTGCAGGCACTCGAACGGGATGGTGCACTGCCCGATGAACTCGTCCCCGATGTAGTCATCATCCAGAACCACAAAGCGGATCATGGCCAGCTCGGGAAGGTTCACTTGGAACTCGAAAGTTTCATCAAAAATAGGGTTATCACTGTTTTGCTGTACAGTTTTAGTTCTTTGCTCGGCACAGTCAGCTGGGATGCCATGGATTTCCACGCAAACGTAGGGGTCGATGACATCTCCTTTGGAACACGCTCCCTTGGGCTTTGGGAAATTCTGGCCACTGATGATCTTGATGTGCAGGGCCAGAGGGGACACGCCAGGCACGACGCCTTTTGTGTTGGCGCTGAAGTAAGAAATTTCATCTCGCATGACAGATGGCCGCAGGACGTAGCCACAGCCCCCGTTCTGAAGGAACCAGCCCGTGTGCAGGTCCATCATTGGACCCGGAGTCTGGAAATTCATCGCCACGATCTGGCAGCCGCAATTCCAAAAGTCCTGTGGGTTCAAGTTACTAGAATCGATCCGCATGGCACTTGGGTAGACCCTTGATAAAAACTTCTTGTTATAATTGACAAAATCCTCTGGGTATTCATTCGCAATCCGGCTGGCCTCTGTCTCACTAAATGAACAAATTTCCCAATAGTTCTGGCTTTTCATGGACAGTTCAAAATCCCTGCACTGAACGGATTTACAAATGGATACCAAGTCGGACAGCTCTCGACAGAGCCACATCTGTTTCTGCTCACCGCTGTCATCGACGGACATCCTGCGAGACATTTCGGCTTCCTCGTCTTCATCTGTGACTTCTCCTTCCAGCATGTCGGAATCAGAAGGCAGCTTCTTTCCTTTCACGATGATCATCCTTTTCAACTTCTCTGGTGATGGGAGGTAGGATTCGGACGGCAAGGGGGCTTCCGTGTAGAGTTGATCGCCAAAGACTTTCTCCATGTGTTGGGCCATGACCTTCTGCTGGGGCAGGGAGCAGTGGTTCCCCAGGCAGAGGATGAGTGGGTACTCGGAAGCAACAAAGGCAAACTTATTAATCACCTCCAGGACGCTCTGGAAGGACAGGGGCGTGCTCATGTTATTTCGATTGCAAAGGACTGGTTCATTATCTGGACCGTCGCTCACATCCAGTTCGATGCTTCGACAGCCCATCTTTAAAGCTCTGACGTAGCCATTGACGTCAGCCGGGCCCCGGAACTGGTCTTCTATTAGGTAGGTGTTATGGGAGGCGCTGATGTAGTAGTGAGATAAGGGCTGGCTCATATCTTGGGCAACCTTCTTTTGCTCAGGATCAAAAATGTCACATTCTGGTGACAGTAAGTACTGAGTGAAGCCATCGATGGCGAGAAACCCCTTCTGACGCCCTTCCTCAGAGAGCTCAAACCTCCTGATGATGTCCAAGCACATTCCCTCCGTGACGTGGGCGACTCCCTGCTCCGCTTCCAGAAATAACACGAGGTCATCAGCATCCAAGTACTCTTTGTTTTTCGATATCTGCACAAGTAAGAAGTATACTTCCGGCCGAGTGCAAAGCTCACAAAAAGCTTCACAGAACTCCTCTTCGGTTACGCGGGTGGTTAGTTTTTCTTTGCTCTTCTGGATTTCTTTAAACTTTAACCTGATCTTGGATTCCTTCAAGGTAGGGTCGAGTTGCTTTATTAACTCAACAGCTGTGTCTTCCAACATGATCCCATTCCCATCGGCATCTGCGGCTTCAAACACTGTCTTCAGCCACAAGAACCTTGGGGTGTCCTGGTTGCCCTCCATGCAGTCCAGGGGCTGTTTACTGCGAGACACCAGGTACCGCAGTCCAGACACCCAGATGTTGGCGACGTCTGCGGAGTTGGCCACCAGGTCCAGAGACTCGTAGTTCTCCCCGTGGAGGATGGAGAAGGCGCAGTCCTCGCAGATCTGGTCCGCGAGCCCATTGCTCCTGAACGTTTCCGTGTTCTTCCCCAGCCGGATCTCCTTGATGGCCGCAATGTCCAGCTTGGCCTTCTCCTGGTCCTTCTTGGAGGGCTCCCAGCGGAGCGCCTGGAGGTCGGTGTCCAGGGTGAAGAAGCGGTTGTAGATACGCGAGTTGGGTCGCACCTTCTTCAGCTCGCAGCCGGCCTGCATGAAGCTGATGCAGTCCTGGGCACTGCTGATTTTCTTCTCCGAGGGCATACTGCTGAATGACACCGTCTTCTTCCTCCCGCCGCATTTCTGGTTGGAAGGATCCTGCAAAGTAATTGGCAAACAATGAATCCAGCTCTTTTAGGACATAAACACACACAGAAACACTCTAGGGACTCCTGAGACCCTATGGGAGCGTGTGGCTATGGGAACAGTGGCCAGCCTAAAATTCAGCCTTTACTGTGTCAAAAAAGAGGCACTGCTAATGGATTTGTTGGGAAAGAAACTTGTTTTGCAAGTGTCCGTGTGTCCTTTCACTGAAAAGAAAACAGCAAGCATACATCACGGGTCTTCGTTTATTCCAGAGGACTTCTCAGGAAGCCCTTCCCACGGGACAGCAAACATCAGCCGTTGAGACCAGCAGATAGTACGCAGCTTCCTGAGTGAGTGTGGGCCTCTCACCCACTGCCTTCCAAACTCCAGGCCCGGTCTTCTGAATGCTCAAAATACTCCAGGATGGGCTCCTTTGCTTGGACTGCCCACCGTATCTGGTACTGTTGACTCCTCTCACTGAACATCTGACGGATGCCACTTCAAGCTGCTATTTCTTTAGATCTTTTACTGGATTTAATAATGCTCCCAACCACATTATTAATTTAAACTATTCTCCCACAAACAAATCCCCAAAGCATCTTAATGTACTCTTAGAGCACCGAATTTTATCAGCATTCCAAGGCAGCAGCACAGGGTCTACAAAGGGCATGGTGCTTAGGTCAAAAATAATGAGTCTCAAAGAAGGGAGTAAGGGGTGGGGGTGAGGAGGCAGGGTGTAGAGATCCAAGTATGTTATATGCACATAGGAACATGCCAAAAAAACCCACTACTCCACTTGACTAACACACACTCAGTTAAGAAGTAACAGCTCGAGTTCCTATTATTCCACACACCAGAACTACAGCTTTGGGAAGTCACTTAGTGTCACTGAATCTTAGTCTCAGCTTTTCAAACAGGAATTAGTAACCTGTATATATAATACATTGTTCTTGTGTGACTCAAAAGAGAAAATGCTCCTGCCTGTTCTTCGTAAAGTTAAGTGTGTGCGAGGCTACTCTTGAGGAGGAAGAAGAGTATGTCCCAGGCCTGGAACCATCACTGGGAGACCACGGACAGACGCTGCCCAGCATCCAGGGAGCCACCTCTGCATACTGAAGACAAATCACCAGTGACGCACAGAAGGCACAGAAAGTCTGGTACTCCTCACACAGGGCAGCCTCTCCTCTCAGAGGCTCATTGAGCCAGGCCTTCCTGTACTATGATTAGGGAAAAGCAAAGTGATTTACTACTTAATTGGCTAAAATCCTGCCTGTGAAAAGGAAACAAAATTTGCTTTAGTTCTGCAGTCTGGGGGATGATTCACTGACTCAAATGTGTATCAGATCCCCAAGTGACAGAGATATAAATTACCCAATTTAGAGTACAGAATATTGCTTCTCTGTGCCCTGGCATTCGGCAAGTTAGCTCCCACTTCCTCAGAGAATTGCTATTTTTAATTTCCTCACCCTTAAGTTAAAAAACAACCGTAGCTTCTCAGCTGTTTGTGCGTATATGCCCTATTAGAACCCATTTAAATCCATCACAACGACCACGCATGCAGAAGTATCTCACATCGTGTGCATTCTCCCACAGCCCCAAGGCAGGCGCCTAACACCCAGGCTGGAATGGGGCTCACCCACCAAATAAAATAAAGGGGAGGCAGAAACACAATGGTCAGTGAGGCTTCAACTCAGAGCCCTTGCACTTGCCTTTTACACCAAGAGCTCTCCCATTAAAAATTATCTCTGTGTAAGAAGATCTTGGTCCAAACAGAGTTCTTGTCAGCAGAACCGTGAAACCCCCAATAGCTCCTCACAAGCCTCAAATGGGAGTGAGGGTCCTGTGGCACCAGCGATAGTGTTCCCCTCACCACCTCTGCTCTGCGATGGTATCTTCTTCAATCAAGGCTTCTCCTAGGAAGAGAAGCCTTCAACTGAGAGACAATTTTTTTTTATGAAGCCCAACAAAAGAATCTACCCGTGCTGTAATGCTTATACCCCGCCTTGCCCTGCAATTTCTACATGACTGAAAATACTATCCCAAAATGCTTTAAAACCTGGTATCTGGGGGAAAGACACAATTCTTAAGTTGTTGTCTCACAAAGGACAACATCCAAAGCTATTACAAGGCCCCGAATGAGCGGAAACCTGGCCAAAGCATGTGTGAACAAGTAATTAGCTTGTCTGATGCCGCTGCCAAGACTGCTTTATATTAAAATACTCTGGAGCGGGTTCAGGACTCCAGTGTTCCTACAGCTCTGCCACTGTAAAGGACAATTTCCGCCTCAGACAGCCATCGCTTTCCGTGCTTAGGCTACCCACCGGCTCTGGGGGTCTGGGAGGGAGGTGAGGACGGGGTTCAGGGGACACGGAGGGCCCCTTCTTCACGGCCATGATCTGCCCCCAGAGCCCTGGCCCCCACACCTGTGCCCCCTTGGGTATCTTGGCAGCTTTGCAGGGAGAGAAGAGCAGTTAAGGTGAACAGGCTGAAAGAATCCAAGAATCGGTTACAGGTCTCCCTTGTTGATGAACACATAGGTTGAGGAAGAAACAGGAGTGATCCACTGCTGCGTCCCATGCGCCCGTGTACCTACTGGACAGCAGGTGCCCTGGGCACGCACCAAGAGGAGCAGGTTTATTGTCCGCTCAGCCACTGGCCAAGCAGACAACTGCACAGCCAATGATGGGCCCAACAAACGTCCCTCTAGCTGACTTTGATAAAGTAGATCTTTCAGTTTTCAAATCTCAGTCTCCTCACTCTGAACCAAGGCAAGAGGCTGAAGACCCATCCCCTGCCCCTCGCCCCATCTTTTGTGTTTCTCTTCGAATAGAGCAACAAAGCGAGCCCTAGTCCCTGGGCTGAGCAGCGCGCTGTGACGCCTCTGACCCCAAAGCCACGGTCAGCCTCCTGTCCTGTGTGGCACAAGGATGATTCAGGTATGGAGCCCAGTCCATTCCATTTCCTACCGTTCCACGGTCTCCAAATAACGTTTCCCACGAAGGGATCACATTGAAAGAAGCTAAAATAAACCAAATAAACCAAGTATAGCTCAAAGGATCCTGAACATTCCAGGTAATATTTCAGAGTGTGTTCTACTGTGTTCTAAATTAAATGAATAATTTATAAAACATTTAATCACCAGGATCAAGAACAATTTCACAAATCAGTAAAGTAAGAGATACACATTTTATTCTTTTATTAAAACAACTCAAGACATTGATTTACCTAACAATACTATTTCTAAAGTATCCAGATTGCAAAGACAATTTCTATCCTATCTTGTGCGATGAGCTCATTTTTAATCTTAGAATTTATTTGGAAATGTAAGGCAGAAATGGCCCAATGTTGGGGATTTTCTTCATTATTTGCTACAACATTGTTACTTATCCACTGTTAGGAACAGGATACCAATAATAATTAAATGATACTCTTTCTTATGTAACAGTAAAATGTTTTAGCTCCTTAAATACTTTATTAAACTAAAACTGTAAAAATTTACTCATGTAAGCTAAATTAATAAACCCTGTTTCCATTAATCCCCCCTGACATGTTTCTCTCCAAGTACAAGATTAGATACACTCCAAATTCCAGCCAGGGATTTAGCTCAGCGGCATAAGCATCCACCTGGCAAGCACAAGGTTGTGAGTTCAATCGCCAGTTAAAAAAAAAAATGTAATCCAAATTCCTTAGCAAAACTCAACAAACAAATCATTTGCTTTACAACACATTCATAAGCTAGGGAAAATCTGCTCATTTGGTGCAAGCACAGCTCTCATTCATGAAAATATTAAATTACTTCAATATAATAATTGCAGAGAAAAGCATACGGAAGTAACTCAAAAATGTGAATGCAGTTACTGCTGTAGAACTGTACATGCATAAAAAGGATAAACGGTAAATGTTATGTATGTTTTAACACACACACACACATAGTATAGTGAAGCATTACATAAAAATTTAAGGTCAGTGAAGGCAACATCCTGGCCAAACTTTCCCACCTCTGACATGATGAACATATTTAACATCCTCGACACCATCACATATCCCTTTTTTTTGGGCAAGTTGTTTTTAAGTAAACAGTTCTTATACAAGTCTTTGTTAAACCAGAACAAATTTAGAAAGCCTTAAGAACAGAAATCAAAACATGAGTTGTTGAACTACGATTACAAGTAATCTTTGTTCATAAAGTAGAAATCCAGCTGCATAAATCCGGCACATGAAGGTGATATTCTCTTTTAGTGTAAGGGATGGGAATAAATCTTATTTTAAAAGAAGGCTCTTAAAATGTCTCAATAAAATTTAGTAAGTTATAACTAAAAGACAAACACAAATACAGACACATGAGCCCTATCACTACAGGGCTGCGAATCAGGACTACTGATATTCATTCTGGTTTCAGGAACTTCCAAATCAACTCAGAAGCAAAAAGCTCAGTGAAACCCTTGAAAGCTTGCGTGCAGTACCGTCTAGAATCCAGAGGAGCTCCAGTACTGGCCACTGAGAGGTCTCAGTCTTCAAACACTTGGCGAGTAATACTCGAGATGTCTGTTGGGGGTTAGCACCCTGGAGAGGAAACCTAAGGTCTGAGTTCCATCAAAAGCACAAAATTCTGTAGAGGAGATGCAGACCCAACTCACACAATGCAAGGGTGGCCATCGCACATCAGGAGAAAAGACACTGAGAAGTTGACGCAGAGTCCCAAGGAGAAGGATGAGAGCAGGGAGGACCAGAACCTGGGGAATGGGAGAGGGTCCAGGTATCTGGAGTGAGGGAGAGGTGAGTGGAAATATCTCCACACCAGACAGTCCATCGGAAGCCGCAGCATCAGAGGCGGCAGCCAATCTGCACTTGCTCTGGGCCATGTGGGCGAAGACATCTGGGGAAAGCTGGGCCCAGGCATGGAGCATCCCAGGAGAAACCTGGCTGCAGGTGTGGAGTTGGGAGGCTCCGCTTCAAAGCACGAGCCAAACCTGGAGATGCCAGAGTCACACTCGAGGTACAACAGGGGGGCGAGGGGCTGCACCCGCACTTAGGGATGGACAGAGGAGGAGACACTCACCAGGGAAACTGAGGGCTAAGAGGGCAGAATCCAGTGCTCGCGTGGAAACCAAGACTGGGAGAGCACAGGGGAGCAGGTCTCGGGAGAATTTCCTAAGTCGGCAGCTGACTGCTAACTTTACCAAGAAGATGTCTTCTATTCCCTTCAGGAGGCGAGGACAGAAGAAAGCAGCAGAGCCAACTTGCAGCCATGTGAAGAGCTACGTGCAAGAGCTGAGGTGGGGTGGGGGGCAGAGACCCCAGCTCAATGGTAGGGCTGAAGCCAGGATGGCTACAGGGGGACAGCAGCCCCGTGAGACCAGGGCAACAGGCGAGGCCGAGGGTGACCGGCCAGGGGAAAGTGTGCCTTAGAATCTGGGCTCTGTGACTCAGTTGAGCAAAGCAAGCCAGCTGTGACGCACACACGCATGTGCATGGTGCCCGAGCTGTTTTGCCGTTAGGCGGTCCTGGGAAAACTGTTCCCCCATACCGGATCCAACTCTTTGCATGAACATCAAGGATGGAGGGAGCCAGACAATCATTGCAGATCAAGTAAGGAAACAATCAGACCGTGAACTCCCACTGACATTCCCAAAGCTATTTTCCCACAATAAACTCAATTACTTAATGCACAGTCACAAAGAGGTAACACAACTTGTTTATAGTTAACCGCGTGTGACCCAGCCAGTGTCACTGTGTGATGCAGGGACGTGGAGGCCTGACAGCCACCAACTCTGTGAGCCCTGAGCTGTCCCCACAGCTCCCTCCACAAACAGCGCGTTCGTCCGCCCCACCTCAGAGGTCAACAGAAATGAGGCACAGCTAAGTGCACACATGCACGCGTCTCTCAACACATTAAGTGTCTTGTATTTCATTTATAAAAGGTGATGCATTTAAAGAAATTGACCAAAGGAAGCTGTCTTAGTTACTTTCCTCACTGCTGAGACAAAGTACTGGACACCCAAATTCAAGGAGGAAAGGTTTACTGGCTTAGAGTTTGTAGAGAAGATGGAGGAGACCTTTCTAGAGGAGACAGGTGGACAATGGCCTGCGATGTTCGTGTCCCCAGCCGTGTAATTATTCCATCGTGTCAGCAATTCCTGCCACAGGCCCTGCAGTTGTTTATGGGGAAGCCCCCCTGACCAGTGGGCTTTCTCTCCCAGCCTCCTCTTCCCCCACTCTGAGTCCTCAAGTCCCCTTCACAGCCAAATGCCCTCACGGGAAAGCAGTGACACCCCCTTTAACCCGTGCACAGTCAGGACGGCTCCACACTGTGACAGTTGACTGATTGGGTCAACCAGAGAACTTTAGTTAAGAGACACTCAACTAAATCGGCTCAGCAATGTCACAACCCAGGGGGTAGAAGATCTATCCCAGGGCGCTGGTCGCCTGGATGGTATAAAGGGGAAGTGAGGAAGGCGACCCGCTTCTGTTCTTCAGAGGACTCAAGTCTTCGCCTTGAGCTTGGACACCATCTCCCAGCTTCCAGCACAGACCCTTTGGCCTTCCGGTGTAAACTCTTCAGCCCCTTGACAATGGACTCGTGCGGTACACTTCGGTGAGCTCCAGACCTTGGACTGAATCCTCCACCTTCTGGTGCGCAGACACCTTCTGCCCGCTTCCTCACTGACTCTGGACTGGCCATCGTAAGCCAACTGTGTCATTCCTTACACATTCGTATTTCTTGCGCTGCTTCTCCAGTGAACACTGAGTGATACCCACGCGCTCACTCTCTAGGCCACAGCATGACCTTTCTCACTCATCTAGATGATGCATGTGAGGCAGCGCCCGCGAGCCCTGCATTGGGGGCACCACCATGAACAACAGGAAGCGGACGCCAGGAAAGTTCCAGAGGCCTCCGAGGACTGGCTCACTGCCCTCAGCCCTGCACGTCTCAGACAGACATCTGCCTGGTGCTCACACACACAGCGCTGCTGCTGGTAGCAGAGGTGCCAAGAACCGAGCGGTCTTGGGCAGGACACAGGATCACGTCCCTCCCGAGGTGACCCTGTCCGGGAACCCTACAGAGTTTGTGCGACCAGCTCTGTTGTCTCTAGGTGAGGGTTACCTGGAGGTGCTGTGTGTCCAAAATGCAGTCCCTTCAGAGGGAGAGGCCACAATGACAGATCTCTAAATGCACACTTTCCATGTCTCCATCACTGATACTGGGCCATTCGTGTGTTATTATAGATATTAAATGTAATGCCCCAACTATTCCATAGAGCATGATGTCTAACTAGGGCCCCCACCAGCAAGTGACACATAACTGCATAGGTGTTTATAAATATGCCTCATTTCCTCCTATTATTTCACACTTATGCAAAGCATTTCATTTAAAAAT
>PVJX010016940.1:0-39282 GCA_004027295.1 Dolichotis patagonum
ATTTTGAGACAGGATGTTGCTATACAGTTCAGGCTGGCCTTAAACTCACTATCTAGCCCAGGCTGGCCTCGAACTTGCAGTGATCCTTCTGTCTCAGCATCCTGAGCACAAGGATTACAGACATGTGCCACCATGCCCAATCACATGTACTCCTAAAAGAGAAAAGAAATAGAGAGAGTGTATACAGATTTTAAAAAACGTAGAGGGTGGGCATGGTGGTACACTTCTATAATCTCAGCACTAGGATAGACTGAGGCAGGAGGAGCCTTGTGAGTTTGAGGCTAACCTGGGCTAACAGTAAGTTCAAGGCCAGCCTGAACTGCATGATGAGACCCTGTCTCAGAAAACCAAGTAAAACCAAATAAAATAAAATAAAATAAAATAAAATAAAATAAAAACAACAAAACCAAAAAAGAATACATGTGATTGCACTTAAGGTTCATACTGATAATTCAGTATGAATCTCCCCATGTCAAAATCTCTCCATGACAAAATGCTTAACTTAATCACATATGCAAAATCCATTCTTTTCCCTAAGAGGTAACATTGAAAGAGGTTCTAAGAATTATGATGTGACTTTTAGGAAGCCCTTATTCAGCCTACTGTAGCATAGCTTTTGGGTCTTTGCTTTGACTTTCATTAGTCTGGAGATACTTTTCACTTAACTGCTAGAGAAGGAATAAAGATTGAATCCATTGTGAGCATTGGGGTGAGTTGCGTGATTCCCACCTGCAGCACTCTGGAGATGCCTCTGGTAGTGTGGGGCTGTTCTCTGCTAAAAGCCGCAAGAGGCTCAGGTTGACAATGAGGAATATCCGCTCGAGGAAACAAATCTGCGCCACGTTAGACTATTGAATGATAATTTTAGAACATGCATTTCCTGAGGTTAAAAAATGTTTTTGATGCTCTGACACCAGTTTCTAGCTTTTTGTTTTTCTTTTTATCACATGTCAGGTTGTTTTAGTTCTCAGAAATTGGACCAGAGTTAACAGTTAGGTAGGAAGTAAGCAGGTTTGTTTATTTACAGGGTGATCTAGAGATATTTATTTATTTATTTATTTATTTATTTATTGGTACTGGGGATCAAACTCATGACCTCACACTTGCCAGGCAGGTGTCTATGCCACTGAACTAAATCCCCAGCCCTCTAGAGAATTTCAAAGTAAAAGACTTTCCATGAAATTGGACAATTTCTCCTTAATGGATGTTACATTAAACCTTTCTTTTCTGGTTTATGCCTCCCTATAGAGTTCTTTCAAAAATAAACTTCAGTTTGTAATTCAGTGATAACAACAAAGATTTCTTCCTCTTCTTCTCCTCCTCTTTCTTCTCTTCTTCCTCTTTCTCTTCTTCCTCCCCCTCCTTTTTCCTCCTTCCTCTCTCCCTTCTTCTTTCTTTCATTTTTAGGTTTTGTGCAGTTTTGCTGATAGAGGAGGAATGAAGGAGATTTGGTTTTGAGGCCAAGGTATTTGCCGAAGGAACTGCACCTGTTACCCTCTGGCTTGTCCTCCTGTGTGTAAGATGCCTTCCCTTGGCCTGGCAGAAATTAGGTCAATGCCTGAGTGTTCCAAGGCTACTGAATTATGATGCACTATCCTCTTTTAAAGCTAAAAATGTACAGACATAGATCATGCCCATTACTATTGTACTGTGTTTGATTTTCAGACTTATCAATTTCTTTTGAAATAGCCTTATAATGTTACAGTCTGGTCAAATTTGTGTTACGTATTTATTGCTAAGATTTAAACATCTGCAAGGTTATGTAATAGCTATTTCAATTCAAAACTGAACAGATTTCCATTTTCTTGGGATGTCTGCCCTGGGCTCAGTTACCTGTTTCACAGGGAAGATAACTAGCTTTGCTCTGAACCCAATTCTCCATTTCATTTCAACTCCTGCATCAGAACCCAATACGTATTCGTGCTGTCTGCATGAATTTCTTGGACATCCTGCTTTCTCATAAACCTTCCTGCCGCTATGAAATAGGAGGCTTCCTTGCAGTGACAACAGTATCCAGTTCACTTCAGCAGCATTTGCAAAAGCTTATTTTTAGTGCTGCCCTGGCCTAGGAACAAAGTGGGAAGGGGTATGCATTTCCTTTGCCCTCAAGACCTTTCAGTCGAAGTAAGTTTCTGGTGCTACTTTATATGCACGCATTAAACATTTATTTTAAGAATACTTTCATGGGTTCTTATAAAGCAGAAATAAAACTTAAAGTACCCATTTAAAATATATTTAGTGTTTTTATTTCATCTCATCTTTTCATGGATTGTATATTTTCACCTTGTTCTTGATTCTGACTCTTGGAGAATCACTGATGTGGGAAGACTTTTTGTTGGGTAGTTTTAGATGTCTATAACTCTTCTGTTAAGAATTCATGTAACAAGTAGGTAGAGATCTACTCTCTGTGCTGTTCTAATTTTAAGAACACAATGTGATCAGTCCCAACCTGTGCAAGGATTTAAGATTTTCCTGGACAGTACTGTTAATACTTTAGAAACTCTGTTATTAGCTTTTTTATTTATAAGTAGTAAACTTGTGGTCTTTGTTTAGCTTTTGGATAATTTCTTAGTGTTTGCAATTATTGTTAACTGGAAACTGGGTCTAGTGGTCATGCCCATAAACCCAGCCTCAGGGAAACTGAGGGAGAAGGACTACAAGTTCAAGTCCAACCAACCTTGTCTCAAAAAACAACAGTGAAATAAACAAACAAATAAACAAAGTCCCCCCAAAACAGCTGGGGATGTAGCTCAGTGCAAAGGCTCTGGATTCATTTTTAGCATTCCTCCTGACCCCCTACAATACATGCACAAACAATATGATTACTTTTTTTCTCTTTCTTTTCTTTTTTTTTTTGTTTTTGTTTTTTGAGATGAGATTTCACTAAGTAGTTCAGGCTGGCCTTGAACTCACTTTGTAGCTCAGGATGACCTTGAACTCGAAGTGATCCTCCTTCCTCAGCCTACTGAGTCCTGGGATTTCAGGCCTGAGCTATGCAGTATTTTTTAATTCCCATAAACTATTTAAATTGCACCAAAGTTAAAGAACATAAATAAAGAAAAATATGAATAAGTACAGCTCAAAACAAAATATCTTAGCAGAAAAGTAAACCAAGAATCAGAATATCTGCGGTGTAAATCTTGGTTCTATTTGTAACTAACTCTATGACTTTAGGTAAGTCACTAGATAGCTTTGAGCCTTAATTTATTCCCTTGTAAAATAGAAACATGGAGGTTAGAAACAAAGGAGCTGATCGAGTCACTCCTTTCCCTTAATTCAACTGTAAACGCAACAATACCCTAATGGTTATCCATGCTTCCATAATCCTAAACCTTTTAAATACTGGAAGACTGAGTTACCAAGTCTCACCTTTCTTCCTGTTTCTGCTACTGTCCTGTGATTATCAATAAATGTAGCTACTTACTACATTCTACAAGGTGTACATGTGGCAATTCTTTCCTTGTTTTACACAAGAACCTGGACTACTTTTGGCCACTCTACTATAACAGGTTAGTAACATTTATGGTTCTTTCACTTCTAATTCCATTAACTTTATTATGACCTTTAACTTATTTGGCTATGGGAAAATTTTGTTCTATCTAAAATAGTTGGCTATAGGCATGTGGTGGATGGCTATTAATAATGCATAGTACATCAAGCCCAGTGGCTCATGCTTGTAATCCCAGACTCTGGAGGCCAAGGCAGGAGGTTAGCTAAAACTTTGGGGCCAGCATAGGCTACAGAGTGAGTTTGAGGCCAGTCTAAATTACATAGCAAGACCCTGTCTCAAAAAACCAAAATCAAACAAACAAAACAAGTGCATAGTAGAAGCTAAGCATGGAATTCCAATAATACAGAGGCTGAGGCAAGAGGATCATGAGTTGGAGGCCTATTTTGGCTACCCAGTGAGTTTAAATCCAGCTGAGACTATATAATAAGATCCTGTCTCAAAAACAAAAATAGTCCATGTTAGGAGAAAAACCTGAGTAATCCTTTTAGCTTTACTTTTTTTTTTTTTTTTTTGTGGTACTGGGGCTTGAACTCATGACCTCGCACTTGCCAGGCAGGCACTTATGCCACTGAGCTAAATCCCCAGCCCTTGTTTTTACTTTTTAAAAAAAACATCACTAATTGTGGCTGTCACACTTATTAGAATATATCAATCGCTTACCAATTTTACTTAGATAACACCTCTGATGTGTGAATTGTGATGGTAACAGTTGCCCAAGTAACTTTTCAGGGACTTAAAGGTTGTTTCTGTTGAAACCACTAACTTTTCACTTGGACCTGTGCAAGTGTCTGAAGGGTGACCTTTTGTCAAGAGGGCTGAAAATTCTGCCAGCAACTCACACCCTGTCACCATCATTTGGACATGCTTTCTGCAAAAAAGCCATGGAATATGATTATGCATGTACAGACCCCTGACTCCTTCGCCTCCAATCACCATGCCTCAGCACCCTGCTCTTTTATCCCATTGATTTTCCTAAACTCTGTCCTTGGGGTGGCAGACTTAAACTTTGGTCCCTCCTTCAACACTCAGTCAGCTTGCTAATAGCCTCTGAAGAAACTTGCTGCAGGGTGATGGTAGTGGGTTTCCCCATGCTGGGAAAAGGTTAAGCCTAGCAGTTGAGTTTAAGATGTCTTAGCAGCAATTAACTATCCTCTAGGCTAAAAAGAAGGGAGGAACTATTCCTCATTTTGTTACACTGGAATGTAAGAAATAACTTAAATTCACCTGATAATGCTACAAAAACAAGATGAACAAATAATGGGCAGACTTAGATTCTTTTCAGACAAGAACTGTGGAAAAGACGAAAACTCTTCAGATTTCTGTAGTCGTGTGAGGGTGGAAACTCGTGACTGCCCTGAAGTTTTCATAGGCACACAAGAGAAGACTTAGGAGGCACCAAAGTTATTTGAGATGGGCAGTCTGGAAGACAGTAAACAAAACTGCTCTCCAGATGCTTAGTCATGCTTATGCGGAGGAGGAGAACTACTTTAGGCTCTAACTTCCTTTAGGTCTTGGTCTTCAAGATTGCTCCTGCTGAAAAAGATCAGATTTTAAAGTTGGCTGTAGTTAGTGCTTCCTTCTCACAGCCCAGCTCAGTTATTCCCTCTTTTTATCTCTAAACCTGTTTCCATCTGATTTTAATTCCATGAGAATAAGTAGTAGCAAAAGACTGTGGTAGAGGGAAGTACTTTTTGTTTTTTAAATAGTGTGTGTAATACTTAATTCTAAACAGCAATTCCTAAATTAGTGATTATCCCCTTCCTCTCTGTGAAGTTATTTTAATAATGAAAAGATATCAGTCAATCATATGAGCATATGAGAAATTGTACTCCTGTTACATACTCTAGTCAGCAACTAAATTCAGTGAATTTTTTTTTTTTTTTTTGAGACAGGGTCTCATTATGTAGTTCAGGCTGCTTCAACTCCCTATGTAGTCCAGGTTGACCTTGAATTCATAGTGATCTTCCTGCCTCAGCCTGCAGAGAGTTGGGATTGCAGGATTGACCTACCACACCCAGCTTTTTTTGTTTTTTTGAGATAAGGTCTCACTATGTAGTTCAGGCTGGCCATTTACTGCCTTTGTAACTCAGGCTGATCTTGAACCTGCAGTGACCGTCCGTGGCTCAGTCTCCCAAGTACTGGGATTACAAGCATGCACCACAATGCATGGCCTAATTTTTTTTTTTGTTTATTTTTGTTTTTTGAGACAAGGCCGTGCTATGTAGCTCAGGCAGGCTTTAAACTCACTGTGTGGCCCAGGCAGGCCTCTGACTCACAGTGATCCTCCTGCCTCAGACTCCTGAGTACAGGGATTATAGGCATGTGCCACCATGTCTGCTTTAACTCAGTGGAATTCGTGTCACAAGACACAGAGGCGGAGACAAAGTGGTTGAAAGCTGCTATTGGTACTCATAAATCGCATTCTTGAAAAAGGTCTGAAACTAAGCACTGTGGTGCATGACTATAATCCCAACTAGCTGGGAGGCTGAAGCAGGAGGATTGCAAGATGGAGGCCAGCCTGGGCAATTTAGTGAGCCCTTGTCTCAAAGTAAGAAACACATAAAAGGTGGGGAATGCAGTTCAGTGATAGAGTGCTTCTGGGTTCAGTCCTTGGACACACACAGACTTTTAAAACATTCTGAATTAGGCTAAAAGGAAAATTGAAAAATGTGGTTTTATATTTCATTATCTCTAGAAAATATTGATGGAATAAATAGGCAACACTTTGCTTTTTATAAGATTTGCTGGAATCTTAAAGCAGATGTGTCATACACCTGTGCATTTTGAAGTTATTTAGTATTCGTTTTTCAAACATTAATAATTTAAAATTTTGTTCTAAATTATACTCGATATAATTACAACAGCAATATTCTTATCCAGTAAAGTACTTCCACACAATTGTTTCCTATTTATTTTACTCAAAGCAATAGTTGAGTGGAAGTATGTATGTGTGTGTGTGTGTGTGTGTGTGTGTGTGTGTGTAACAGAGCAGAGACCTGTGGTTCTAAAAAAGGTTAGGAGTACACTATGGGCTGGTCAGCTCGGCTTACTTGTCCTCCTCTTTTGCCAGCTCACTACTCCTCGCTTTCCTTCAGTGCTCTTCCTAAACCTCGATGGTTGCCTACTGTGCTGCTTTCCTGTTGCCTTGGGCCCTCACTTTAGCGAGTGAAATCACATCCAATGCCTTTGACTTTATCTTTTCTTGAATCCAAGCCAGATTGAGGATTTGGCAGATGGTTCTGGGTTGCTGAGAACTGAATCCTTGTGGGCTTGGTAGGTACCAAGGTGTCGAGAACTTGGGGGGAAATAAACAGCAGAGGTAGCAGTGCCTGGAACAAGTTGCTCACCTAAGAATTTATCTCAAATAGTGGATGCTTCAGCATGCATCCACTATAGGTATCAGCGAACAAAGGTGAGTAACAGATGGTTCCCATTTTTCAAGCACTGAAATGTTCTGAGAATTAGTGGGAAGGAAATCCAGGAGTGGCACCTGTTCAACCAGATTACTTCTTTGCTAATATTCTAAACTTCTAGAAAAAAGTTTGGACTTCGGGGGGAAAAAAGTAAAAGGCTTGATTTATCACAACTCTGGCTACTCATCAGAATCAGCTACGGGAGTTTTAAACAGTGGTTCTCAAGTTCTAGAGTGCATTAGCGTCCCTCACAGGTTTGTTAAAAGGCAGCTCAGCCCCAGGGTCTAATCGGGTATTTCCAGAGCAGTTGAGAAGCTGGGCTTCTATCAGTTCTCAGGTGGGGAGGATGCTGAGTGGTCCCACAATAATACTTTGAGAATCATAACTTTATAAGGATTTCCAAATCTTACTTCCATACTCATCCAAGAAATGAATTCTGGCACTGATCATTGTTGGTACCTCGATTTTAATGTGTTCACACAGCTTAGAATCTATGTCCCACTGAATTGACTGTAGTTGGCTCCCTGAAGTTAGAGGGTGGTTGGGATTCAACAAATGTATACATTCCTTAGTGAGAATTCTAGAAATTCTACAGTTGTTGAGGCTATTAAATAAGCAACATATTAAGTGCTTTTAAAAAACCACTTTAAAAACCATTTTCCTTCAAACTAATTTGGTTGACTTGGTTTAGAAGGCCATTCTAACCCTCCCCTGGGTAGTTTCCAGTATTACAGTAGAAAGATCACTCTAGCACCCTGAAAGTCCTCAGAGCAAAAGTGGTAAAGAAGTGGGGTCCATTAGGACTCCATCTACAACCTCCTGGGGTCCCCTTGGGCTTGCCTAGCCCTTGCAGTGTCAACAAGTGAGCTGGGCATGCTCAGTGGGCAGGGTCGGTTTTGGGGGATGCAGGTGGGAAGGCTGCAGAGCACCAGCCTGCGCTCTCCGCCTCCCCCCACCTGTGTGAGGCTGGGCCCGGGGAGCCCTGCTCAGCATCGCCCCCCCCACCCCCCCGTGCGGGGCTCGATCATCCAGGCGGGACTCAGCGCTGACTCCCTGGCGGGGGTCAGAGGGCCCGGCGCGCTTCCCGGGCGCGTGAGGTGGGCTGGGGGAGCGGGGCGCCGGGCGCGGGCCGCGGCCTCGGGCGGGAGGTCCCAGGGGTCCACCGGCCGCCTGACACGTCCCTAGGCCCCGAGGCCGCCTACCGCGAGCGCCGCGCCTGGGGAAGCCGCCGGGACATCAGGTAAGCCGGACAGCGCCGCCGGTGCCCCGGCCTAGCTCGGCCCAGCCTCGCGAGTGCCGCCCCGCCGCGGAGGCGGGCGGAGGGCTGGAGTCCGCACCGCCGCGGGCACAGCCCAAGCGCAGGCCGGGGCCTCCGCGGCGGGCCGCGCCCCGCGTCCCCGCGTGCCCTCGCTGGCTCGCGCCCCACAACCCGCCGGCACTTCCGCGTTCCCTCGCTGGGCCGCGGGAGGCGAGCCGAGGCCCGGGAGCCTCGCCCGGGTCCGCCCCCGGGAGGAGGAGGCGCGAGGGGCGGAGGAGGCGCCGCGGGCGTCGGGCCGCACTGCCCGGCCGCCGCCTGCGCAGGGCCGAGTCTGCGGGCCGCGGAGGCGCCTGCGCCTGCGCCTGCCGAGGAGCTGGGTGCTGCTGTCCACCCGCCGCCCCTCGCGGGGGGTCCTCTCAGGTGTGTCTCCCGCGCCAGCCCGGCCTCATGCTGGGGGCTCGAGCGGGGAGCGGTCCCTTTGGGCCGGGCGAGGCTTCTGGGGCTCCGGGGGTGCGGTAGGTGCCCGTGGTGGCGGGAAATGGGGGAAGGATTTGAGAATTTTTCTTCACCCACGGAAGGTGGACGCGTGCTTCGCAGGGTTTAGCTGTGGACGTTGTGGGCAGCCCTGGCGGGTCGTGCGTTTGTAAGTCGCTGAGGAAAGTGGCAGGACTTTGGGAGACAGGGTTTGTATCTCAGTGAAAGTTGATGCAAACTTTGAGTTTGTGAAAGTGACTGGTCTGATGAGGAGGATTGTTGGTCCTTTCTGGAGCCGGAGTGGGGACCATTCTGGAAAGGGACAGAGACTTTGAAAAACTCAGCTGCTTGGGTGTGACCGGGCTTGGCCTCGGAAGAAATGGAAGGTGTGCACTGATGAACTGCAAAAAGCCCCTCCCTTCCCGTAGTAATGTCTACCAGCACAAATAGACTTCCAGAGACAGTGTCTTGGCAGGAAGGTGCTGCAAGGTTAAAGAAGCGTGGGCTTGCTCTGCTCTGCTCTGCTCTGCTCTTCTCTGCTCTGCTCTGCTCTGCTCTGCTCTGCTCTTCTCTTCTCTTCTCTTTTCTCTTCTCTCTCTCTCTCTCTCTTTTGGTCTAGCCATCCTCCTGCCTCAGCCTCCCAAGTGCTGGACTGCAGGTCACCACACCTGGCCTGATGTGTGGGTCTTACTGGTCTCTAGACGGTCTTGCACTGTGTGCAGAGGAGTGTTCACCAGGGGCACAGCCTTCATAAAGAGTTCCAGAGAAACTCAGATTCTCATTAAGTCTTGGTGACAGGGGCGACTCAAATGACAGAACGCATTATAAATATCCTAAGAGGCAGCTATAGAAATAGCCGATAGCTAGTTTACACAACTTGTATAAATAGGTGTGGAAAGGAAGTAAGCTACACCGAGCACTTATTGCTTAAAACAAAACTGTTCGTATTTTGTATATGTTCCAGGTTTATGAAATGTGGAGTTTCATTTTGCAGTGTGGAGGGTAATGGTGAGATTCATGCTGGGACTAGGAGCTTCCTGGCTTTAGTCTCCAGGCCCCACAGCCCTTGCTGACCATTATATGAGAACTGGACATCATTGCCCAATAGGTGATGTGTGCAAGCCACAGAAACTTATGATGCCCGTGTGCGTGTCGAAATGCCCCGGTGTTTCTCAGGGGCGTTATGTGAAGCTGCAGCACTCCCTGGATCTTAACAGCAAAGTTAAAAAAAAAGAAGTCTCTATAAAGTAACATAGCAGTACCTTTGAATATAATAGATAAAGAGGTAACATTCTGAAGCCACGTGCTGTCACACGCCCGCTAGTTTGAGGCAGGAGGGTCACAAGTTCAAAATCAGCCTGGGATATGTAGTGAGTTCAAGGCTAACCTGAACTATAATAGTGAGACCTCTCTCTCAAAAAACCCAAAAACGTGATTTGTAGGAAGATATTTGGAACTGGAAACATTATTGCAAACATGCACTAATTTTTAAAAAGCCAGTTCAACCATGTGCTTTCAAAATTGATTTTACTGTGCAAAAATACGTGAGAAATTTTTAATAAAATTCTATACATGTCTTAGTATTTTTCCCTATACCTCTGATGTTTTACACACTTGCCCAGACTTAGTCTTAAAAATTTAACTTCATTCTTGTCACTTTCACAAACTTGCTTGAAAACATGTTGGAACACTTGCCCTTTCCTGTCCATTTGAGACAGTGGGAGTTGTTTTCTCCTGAAGTATTGAAAAAGTTACCTCCCTTCCCGATTGTCTTCAGGATTGCTATTTGCAGGCAGGAGGAGTGAATGGAAGTAAACTAAAAAGGTATTATCCAAGTAGTTTTAGTTGCTCATCACAATACTTAGTTGATTCTGTTATGTTTTGTTACCTTTGAGATAACAAGAAAAATTGGAATTGATGCATTAGGGGAAGAAGAAATAAATAAAGGAAATACATTTGGTTTTCAGGATTGCTGACACGATGGATAAAAGAAATGTGTGAGGGAGAGATGACCAAGTTTAACTCCCAAGTGAGAAAGACCAGGGCCAGTGCAACCGCGAGCCAGGAAGTCTAACAATTTTAAGATAGACCTGTTCCTGTAATGTATGACCAAGGGTCTCTGATTAACTGAGGCAAGAGAGGCAAATGGTTTGAATTCTTGGGAATATTTCTGTAATTGTTGTAGTTACAGTTTGTCCAGAGTTCTAATTTGTATCTTGGATATGTGCCTTTTTTTTTTTTTGCTTGTTTTCCATGATTTTCATCTTTTGTTCGAGGTTCTTATTTGGCATGTATAACATATTTGTGCTGTTTCTCATTTCTTGGTTGACAGGTTTGTGTTGCTTTTTTCAAAATCTGATTTGGGTAACAAAATATGTTTCAGATTTTAATTAGGTTGAGTGTTGCTTCTATTCACTAGCATTTATTGGAGGAATTAGTTAATTGAAGATATCTCACTCCCAACTAAAAATTTATCATATCATGTTGTGATACTATTTTTTTAATTGTGTTAGGTAAGTGCTCAACCATTAAGATATATTAGCAGCCTCATCGTGATATAATTAAAAATATATCTTCATACCTTTTTCTCACAAGACTTCTAATACCCTTGGAATCCTGGAGTGATGAGTGACATTTTGGATAGTAATAAAATTATAGGACTTTTGGCAGGTTGCTAAGTAGTTTCAGGATGGAGCTGCTTGACCAAGGCACAATGATGTGTTTAGAACATTGGAATTTGGACCTATCATTCACTTTTTGGGAGAGTAGAGAACCAATGACTACAGCAATCATGTCTATTATATATAGTGAAATCTTTCTAAAACCCTTAAAGCAGTGATAGTGAATCTATGGCAGTTGTGACTCATTGGGCATGTGAACCAAGTTGTCCCAGCAGCTGAGCATTCAAGTTTAATTGCATAACTGGTCATAGCAGCGTGTAACTGTAATCCTAGCACTCAGTAGGCTAAGGCAGGAGGATTGCTGAGAGTTCAAGGCTAGTGGGACTCTGTTTAAAAAAATTTTGAAAAACTTTAATTGCTGTGTTGGCAGTTTGTGATAAATAAGTAGGTTTTGGGTTGCAGTTTGGGCACTTCGTCTCTAAAAGACTTGCATCTTTGCCCCAAAGTGTGTACTTCAGAAAGCTTCTGGATTGTTGAATGGAGGTAGAGGTGCTGGAATAACCCTGGGAAGGCAGGAAAGCATCTCACCATTGCCATACCTTGCTCTGTGCTTCACCTGGCTGTGTATTTGTATCCTGTAGATTATGTTTATTATAAAGGTATTGGGACCTCGCAAAGATCCCCTATCTCCCAAATGTGTGTATGGAGAAGGCTTAAATAAATGAGACAAGTGGTATCATCTTAGGGCTCCAGGAGGAACAAAACCCTCTAGCAGATTTTGAGACTCTGGGGGCTGAGACAAAGAGCTTCTCTGGGAGGCCCATGTTTATTAGGTTTTCAAACAAAGAGAAGGGATACTGAGCAAAGGGCGAGAAATGAGCAGGACCTTGGTAGTCACTTCAAAGACTTCTCCAGGTAATAAACTAGGCCAATTTAGGAGAACTGTCTTATCTGCATGATGACATTTATGGTTAGTGTGAGACAGCAGGACTGAGTTGCTTGCAACTGCAGTCTTTATCTGCTTAATTGGTGTTGGAGCCAGGTGTACTCAGCTGTGGCCTTATCTTGCCCTTTTGAAGTATCTCTGGCATCATAGGCTACTACAGGCCTCAGCCAGGACCAGCGATTCGTAGAGGTTCACTTACTATGAATCAGTTCTCATTGCCACACAAGGGGCCGAGGCCTAGGACCGACTCACAGATAAACATAGAAACCCAATTAGTAAATTTTAAATCCTGCTCAGAGCCGCTTTGTAGTGGTCTCCAACATAAAGGTACACATAAATAAAGTGTTGTCTGAAGTATTAGGGAGCAGTTTTGTGAGATGGAGTCTTACCCAGTAAGATCTGTGCTAACTTGGACAGGAGCAGCTAGTCTCAGAATTTAAATGAATTTTAGGATACCTATTTTTCTTCCTCAGAGAACTGGAGAATTGCTTGGTGAAGAAAACTCACAATTTTGGAATTAGAGATTTTGTGAGTCAAGAAGAACAGTTTTCCTTTATGTATTGACACTATTTTAAGGTACTGTTTGCGAGCATCTTTAATGATTTTAGGAAAATGAAATAGTGTTGTATTTTCAAAAATGAGATACTGTTACAGTTTTTAAAAAAATAATAGACATTACTTATTGCACATAGTTTCTGAATTTCAGAAACATGGGTGTTTCTGGCTTAGGGGTCTTATGGGGAAGGCTTCAGGTGGCTGTGAGCAGGGCCGTAGTCTTTGAAGATTTGACCAGAGCTGGAGGGTCTGCTTCCAAGATTGTTCACATGGTGATTGGCAAAAGGCCTCAGTCATACACCACATGGATTTCTCCCCGAAGGGTTCCCCCAGTGAGGCAAGGGAAGGGGGACGTGGCTTTTTTTTCTCCTCTCCGTACCCGCACGGCTTCCCAGTGTGGATTTTTTTGTGTGTGCTTGTTGTTTTATTTTGTTTTTTTTGAGATAGCCTTGCTATGGAGCCCAGGCTGGTTTTGAACCTCCAGATCTTGCCTCTGTGTCCTGAGTGCTGGGATTACAGGTGTGAGCCATCAATCTTGGTGAGTGTGGGTACTTTATGAACAATGCTTAACGTACATTTTTCAACTTTTTAGTTCTTTTTTTTTTAACCTTTCTATTCTTCAAATAATGTGTTTTGTGGATTTTTTTTTTTTTTTGGTGGAATCTTATATTTGATTGACCACTTCATTCTATGAAAGGTTTTTTTAGTCTGGAGAGGGAAAAAAACCCCATAAAGTATAATTGAAAGACTATTATTTTTATTTATTTTTTTATGGCCCTAGTTTGTACGTTTTTATTAGTGCATTTGCAGTAGTTAATGTTTACATTCCTCATGAGGAGTTGGTGCGTGGACAGAACACATCTTAATTCCTTTTTTTCTATCCCCTTTTCCTTCCCTCTGCTCCTTTTCTTTTCTTCCTTTCTTTTCTTTCTTTCTCTCTTTCCTTTCTTTCTTCTTTCTTTCTTTTCTTTCTCTCTCTCTCTCTCTCTTTCGTTCTTTCTTTCCTGAAAGGTTTTTGCCCTAGAATAAGCTGCGGTAGGAGGTGGGACCAAACAGGCGTTTTTCTTGAGGTCACTTCCTCCTTCCCCTGTGACAACTTCCTTTTTCCTTTCCCAGTGGCCTAAAAAAGGTCCCAATCAGTCCCTTGTGCATCATCAATGCCTTAAGTGCCACTCCACTCAGAGGTTATATGCATATCGCATACCCCACGTTCTGGTCAGAGAATGCCAGGCTGTTTATAGTCATGGACTTCTCTCCACGTCCTGGTAATAAAGGCTGCTTTTCTTTTATGTCTTCTTTCTTATTGCACCAAAAACCTAACATCATGGTGCCTTGAGACTCAGATGGCAGAGTGCGATAGCTCCTGGGAGCCACTCCCAGTTCGAGCTCCCCTGCCTATGAACCATCTATTTTTTTCTCCAGGACTGTTTACTTTCCACCACTAATCGAAGTGCGGGTTTTCTGTTTCCGTTCCTAAAATCCACAAGCTTGTGGTCAGAAAACCTATCCTTGCCTTCCCGTGGACATTGATGGCAGTTTTCACAATCCTTAGGCCATACAGCCTGAGGCAAAACTGTTCTTTTTGTTCCCTGGGACCCTGCCCCAAGTCTTCTGGGGAAGTCAGGGAGGATGGGTGTTGGGATTTTCCATGTCACACTTTCAAAACAGGTGACGACCTCTTTTGATAGATGCATCCAGGACAGCTTCCACGTTCCTTGAGGGGCACTAAAGCTCTTACATCCCGAGGCGAAGTTGTTCTCTCAGCTCACTTGTAATTTTATCACATGGACACACCTCTGGGGTGCCTGGTTCATAACCTAAGTGCTCTTGGCCTGGAAAAGGCTGTAAAAACCAAAAAGCTTGTCTTTTATTACGCATTTCTCACGGTGATGGCAAGTTGGCAGAAACCCGTCAGTTTTAGGCCTTTTTACTCTGAGGACTTATCTTTCTCTCACTCTGTCTTGTATAATGGCCCAAATACTTTTGGCTCGCTCTGCTCCGCCAGGAAGTCTCCCCTGTATCTCCCAGATCAAATCCCGCAGCTTACTTGGTCTCCTGCGTTCCAGCATTCCAACAAGCCGCATGGTGCTCAGCAGCCATCTTGCTGAGCTCGAGTAAAGGACAGTCAAAACATAAATTAGGGGCCGGGGATTTAGCTCAGCGGCTTAAGCGCCTGCCTGGCAAGCGTGAGGTCATGAGTTCGATCCCCGGTACCAAAAAAAAAAAAAAAACATAAATTAGGTTCCTTTTCTGCCATTCTTATTTCAAGATATCGCTATTAATTAATCTACAAAAAGGTTCACACTAGTCTATTTATTATAGCTCAAATTGGCCAAATATATTTGAGTGCACTCTAAATGTGTAAGATGATTGTCAGTCTGTATATCTGTTGTCTGTTTGTCCAGGCTGTTTATACTGTACAGATCATCTGTCCATGCCTGTCCATTTGCCTTCTCTGTAAACAGATGATCAAACTCACAACCTTGCGCATGCCAGGCATGCGCTTATGCCACTCTTCATCTTTTTGATTTATTTATTTTACATTCTTTTTATTTTATTGGTATGTGTTAGATATATATAATGGTAACATTCATCACAGAGAATTTGTACCTGTACATGGTATATCTTGCTGCTGCTTTTTTTTCCTGTTCTCCTCCCCTCCCTTGACTATTGTTTTTTAGACTTTATTGAGACCGGGTCTCACTTTGTAGTCCAGGTTGGCCTCAGACTCTTGATCCTCCTGCCTTAGCCTCCAGAATGTTAGGATTACAGATGTGTGCCACCAAGCTTGGCTCAAGACTGTTTTCTGAAAATGGGATTACTAGAAACTGCTACTATCAAATGGGACAGCCACAGAGTAGGTAGGGCTTAGTGACTGGAGTGACACATGCTTTACTACTTATGTGTGTTGGTGACCACTTTAGGGAACTTTAGGCGTTCATACAGATAGGAGGAAGACAAGTTTATGTTCATTGTAAATATTTTTGGAAAGCTTTGGTAAAGATTTTATGTCATTATTTCAATATAACACAGTAAGTCTCTAAATGTAAGCTTCTGAAATGTGTTTCAGATGTATGAGAACAATGGGGTTTGTGCACTAGGTTCTTAAAAAGCTGTTTTTCTTTTATTTAAACTGAATAAAGAAAGGATGTTTTGTTTCTCTGTGGTAAGGTCAAGACTGCTTTGATCTTGTTCCCCTTAGCTCCACCCTTCCAGGAGTTATTTCTGCCCAGCAGGGTGAGGTCCAAGGGTCTGTCTGGAAACACTGGGATTCTGCCCTCTTGCCCCGGGCTTCGTCCCTTCTCTTCTCTGGGATGCACCAAACTGGTGCATTCCTTAGACCTTGGCACTGTACCCCCACACCCTACCCATGCTCTTCTTTCAGCCTTACCTGCCTTTCCAGTCCAAAGGCTTTCCCTCCCAACTCTGATAAGTTGGCAGTGTTTCCTAAACCCTTCAACTGCTCTTTTGATGTTACTCCTGAGTCATATATTTAATAGATATCTATTATATATCTATTATATATATGTATATATATATATAAATATAAATATTTTGGTACTAGGAATTAAATTTACGACCTTGCGCTTGCCAGGCAGGCACTTATGCCACTGAGCTAAATCCTCAGCCCACTCCTTTATATTTTAATTATTTGAAAATATCATCATTTCTTTCAAGATGAGGCTGGCTCCTACACAGTTTTATAGACCTCACAGGCCTGGCTCCGGTACATTGCGTATGAATGAGATCTGGTAAATAGTTGCAGGTTCTCTTCTCAGGTATTCATCACCCACTGGATAGCAGATAACATGCAAATACTATAGATATATTTCAGATAATGTTTTATTATAGATGTATTTTGGATAATCTCTTTATCAAATGTTGGTGTACCTCTTTTTAGGACTTCCCTTTTTCCTTGTATATTTGGCAGTTTTAATACTTATTTATTTTGTAGTACAGGGAATTGAACCCAGAACCTCTGCACTGACTACATCTCCAGCCCCTTTTAGTTTTGTTTTTTATTTTGAGACAGGATTTTAACTAAGTCACTAAATGGCCCAGACTGGGTTCAAATTTTAATCCTCCTGTCTCAGCCTTCTAGAGTGTTGGGATTACAGACGTGTGCCGCCATACCTAGCTAGTTTTAGTATTTAAAGTATATTTGGAAGGAGAAAAGGAAATTACTGCAAATGAATTGGCATAAAAGCAAACTCTGAAGAAAATTAGTGGAGAAATCTACAAATGAGGAAGTCATTATATATTAATCAGCCAGCCTTCCAAAGTCTCCCTTCTTCTAACCCACTTACACGGAAGAATCTGGTTTATTAATTTATACCAGGGTGACTGATAATTTATCTTGTCACTTTTATCAAACAGAGGTCTCTGGATGCTAAATGAACAAAACACTGGGGGCTATTTATGTGGGCTGGAGCAAGGGAGACTTTAGATAGCAGCATTTACCTCTGGGCTGTTCTGAAGTCACATGATGGTCTCTGCCTTTTAGTTTCCTTCTCTGTAAAACCAGGTGACTTGGAATATATGAATTTAGTGTCCATAAAATGAATGAGGTATTTTATTACCTTTTTTCTGAGAAAAAAGGGCAAGAGCGTCTTAACTGGGTTCGGTTCACCTCTGGAGCCTGGCTAGTTTTCTTCCTATTCTGTAGAGCCTGAGGTCATTTCCCTGGCTTCTCTGGATATAACATTCATATCCAGAGAATACTTCATCTTTTATCTCTCCCTCCACACGTATGCTTATAGGACCTATTATCACAAATATAGTTTCATTATTATTTTTTCATTGTGTTTGCTAGTATTACCCTTTTTTTCCCCATCCCACTTCACATTGATTAGGCGGGAAACTTCTCTAAAAAATATAGATTCATAGAATTTCTGTTTTCCTCTTGGGTACAGGGAATTGAACCCAGAGCCTTCCACGTACTAAGTAAGTGCTTTGCCACTGAGCTACATCATCAGCCCTATGGAATCTTAAAATAGTGAGGTGCTTAGTGAATTAGCCCAACTCTTTCTTTTTTCTAATAATAGTTAATATTAATGATTATTTATTGAGCATTTGCCATTTCCTAGGCACTGTGCTAGCACTTTGCAAACTTCTTTTATTTATTTAATTATTTTTAAAATTTTTTTTTAATTTAAAAATTTTTTTTGAGTGGGAAAATATTCTTGGTTGTTTATTCTTAGACAGAGAACAAATATCTGGAACATATATAGATTTGGAGAAAATCAGAACCTCCAAATTTAAAGACTGAATCCAAAAATGGGCATCTTAGATGAATACACTCTTCTCAGATGAGGAAGTACAAATGGCAAATTAATATATGGAAAAAATTTCAATGTCTTGCCCTTTTTAAAAAAAATTTTGCTTTAAAGGGGGTAAAATTAAACACAACAAAACAGAACAGAAGAAAGCATAAATTTCAAAGCTAGACAACCAGAGATCTTCACTATCTGTCATATTGTCTCTTGTTTTCTTCCAAATGGTTGTCCATATCTTTGCATACGGGGAGCTCATACTAAATAACATAGCCAATCTTTTCACAAGATGTGTAGTTCACTGGCTCCCACTTGCTAAGGGGGGGGACACGGGATGGGGGACAGGATGACATGAGATGTTTGATTCTCAGCCTGCACGCTGGCAGGCTCACAGCAGCCCCCCAGAGGTGGGGAGGAGCTCCTTGTTCTCCCAACACCCTGAGTCAACCACATGGTGCAGATCCCAAGGCACCAGGGTCTCTTCTTCAGGCTGCCTAAAGTCTGCCACACTCACAACTGCCCCCCAGAGAGGGGAGGTGCTTCTTATTCTCCTGGCATCCCCAGTCAACCGCATGGTGCAGGTCCCTAGCGGTCAAGGTCTCTCTCCTGCAGGCCACCGAAAGTCCCACACTCACCTGCTATTTCTTTCTGATGAATTGACCATTCCATTTCCAGAGTTCTGAAATCGCCAACAGACCGCAGAAAGAATTCTCTTTAGGCTCCTGTTTGAAATCAGTGGCTACAGCAATCTGCTGGCCTTGCTTCAGAGCCACGCAAACTTATTTCATATATCAATGTTAGAGTATTCTGGCACAGTAGAGAAGCAACAAGTACAAAATCAACAGGTTTATTGATTTGAGGATGTGGAAAGGAGCACACAACCCATAGTGGTTGGGCTGTCTCCTTTGACCGGATGCGGAGAGTCAGAGGGTTATATGACCTCTGATCAGAAGTGGTGCATGGGGCGGATATGGATGACGTGTGAGGAACCGATTGGAATTCTCTGTGTGTGCAAACAGGAAGGGGAGATGGCCTTCCACCACTGCCATAATTGTATAGTAATTTATACTAGGGCAAGAACCTTTCAATCAACAGTGAACTGTGTAGTATCAGTAAGCAAAAGGGTTAGAGAAGCTTAGTGTATCAAAGTCACGAGTTATTTTTCTGATTTTTAAAAAAAGTCTTAAACTGTTTAAAGGAACAATGAAATGAAGAGATAATCCTATTTCCATTTCTATCATGTACTTCCTGGTTTTTGCTACTTCGAATTATACTGCTCAACTCATTGAATTTTGCCTTTTAACGCAGTTCATGATACTTTACTAGGTAGCTTCACAGTTTGCATCAGTGATGCTGAACTTGTTCAAATAGTAGAATGTATAGCACAACTTGTTTGCTCAGATAATGTGCCATTTGATTTGAATTCTAGGAACCTGTGACGTTGGTAAAAGCCTTAGTCTTAATGGATGTGGAAACCACATATAACTTGGACTTAATTATGCTTTTTCTACTCTAGTACCTGGGTTTTGAATGGTACTAGGAAAATGAACACAATCTGTGCAAGTTGTAGGTACATACAGATGTATGTCCTACAGTATTTGCAGTGAGACAGTCTTTTTATTTTACTTATTCATTTTTTTGAGTGGGGTCTCGCTGTGTACTTCAGGCTGGCCTTGAGCTCATGTGTGGTACAGATTGCTCTCGAATGCTCAGTGATCCTCCTGCTTCAGTCTCTGGAGTGGTAGGATGACAGGATGCACCACCACATCCTGCTTTTGCTTGGTTTTTGGAAGCACCTTTTTTTCCATTTCTTGAAAAAACTTCCAGTATTTCTTTTCACAAACCTCCAGAATTTTCTGGGTCTCCTTCCTTGGTATATTTCTTTAGCAGATGATTGTTACTGATTAGGGCAGACTAAACTGTTGTAACAGAAAGACCTGAAAATAGTACAAGCTCAAGTATAATTTGATTGCTAATGCTGTAGTTTTGTTAGTGCATGGTTTTCTTCTCTGGGTGATTTAGGCAACCTTGAACCTTGTATTTCATGCCTTGGCTATTCCTTAAGGTTTTGTTTTCAACTGCACCCAGCTAGTCAAAGGTAAAAAGAAAGAAGTATATCCACTCTCTAATAGTCATAGAATTTCTAAACTTGTAGATTTATATAGACTTGGTAGAAATTCATTGTATAGACACATTTATCTTCAAGGCAGATTGACAAGTGTAGTCAGGCCTGGAGCCCAGGAAGATGAGACTATGGGCTTTAAAGAGAGGGCTCCTTCACAGTGTTCTTGCATCTTATTATACGGAGGAAATGACATATAATGTCAGTTCTGAATATCCAACAGTTAGGGAGTAAGTGAAAAGTAAAGTAGAGAAAAACACTGAAGAGGCCAGGAGATTTAGCTTAGTGGCACAAGTGCCTGCCTGGCAAGCGCGAGGTCCTGAATTCGATCCCCAGTACCAACAACAACAGGAAGTAAAAAAACACTGAAAATATTCTCCCAAGAAGCATAACGTAAAGGAAAAGAGAAGGTGAGCCAGTAGCTGGTGGGGAGTACGGAATGAAAGAGTGAGTGAGAGGGCTGGGGTGCACTCAGTGGTCAGTGTGCTTGCATTTCAGGGGTGCATGTGATCTTAAAACCCCCACACTCGCGTACAAATGAGCATGAAGAAATGTCATAAAGTATCTGAAGGAACGGGGAATCCAGAGGATTTGGAAAGAGTATTTACATTGATTAGCTCTGCCTCTAAGATGGGGATTGTTGAAGTTAGTTGATCCAAATACAAGGAATATATGGAGAGTGCAGAATTGAAGTCAGTTTCACCGTGGCAGATCAAGGCACAGAGCTCTCTCCTAGGCTCTAGAGGAAAATCTTTTCCTTGCCTCTTCTACTTTTGGTTTCTGGCCTTCCCTTAGCTTGTGGCCTTACCACTCTGTCGCTGCCTGTGTGTCACAGTGCCGTTTTTCTTTTGTCTTCTTATCTGAACGTAGTGTTACTGCATTGAGAGCTCGCTCAATCTTTCCATCTCAAGGTCCTTAGTGTAATCATGTTTACAGGCTTTTTTTTTACCCTCATAAAAGATAATACCCACAGATTTTAGGGGTTAAGATATGGATACTTTTTGGTGCCATTGTTTAATTTACTATAGTGCTCAAAGAAGCTTTAAACAGAAAGCAAGGGCTTCATCCTTTGGGGCTTTATACTCCAAGGTAGAATTTTAGACTTCATTTTAGGATAATAGAATTGCTTGTACAAAGGTGAGTGAAGTGATATGATTTTGCTATAGAAATGTTTTTCAATTTTTAACATTTTACTGCTCCATGTAGAAAAATTAAATTAAAATTAATTAAAATCTTAAAGTAAGTTTTCCTTAACATGAGAGTACCACTTAAATACTAACATAAGATTTTTGTTGGGTAGAGCTTAGCTTAGCCACACTCTTACTTTATAATATTTTTACCTGCCAAGAACTTATTTTGGGCAATATGAAAATAAACACTACCAAAGGCTATTCTGGGTGCTACAGGTAGCTAAGATTATGGGAGGTGAGAGGAAAAGCCTGGAAGCAGGATTTAACTCTTATTTTAGTTTTGTAACTGAAAAGTTATTATATGGACAAGTTTGGGTTAAAAATGGAATAAAGTGGCTAGATTTAGGATATATTTTTGAGGTAGTGTTAGGTTACTGAATTTGCTGGTAAAACAATCTTGAGGGAGGAAGAAGAATCAAGTAAAACCTTACATTTAACCAGGAACCTGATGTGTAGTTTAAGTCGAGAGGCTGGGGAAAAAGCTGGTTGAATTAAGTTGTGGAAGTGGAGACAGTACTGATACATACATTCTATGAAGTTGTTTTGTTATGAAGGAAAGCAGAGAAGTAGAAAGTTTTTGAGAGGAGATAATGGTCAAGGGAGGATTTGGTAGAACCAGAGAATAATAGAACAGGTTTCTAAGCTGACAGAATGACTAAGTAGAGAAAAAAGCAGGAAAGAATGATTGATAATCGTAGAAGTAAAATTCCTGAAGATCCGGGAACAGAGCAGAGCCTCATTTGTCGTTAGTGAGAACAGAGGCTTTAATTCTTAGTAGAAAAGAAGGACAGCGGTGAGAAAGGTATGAGAATGAGAGGGCATGATTTGGGTGGTGGGAAAATGAAGCTCATAATGTGACTGCTTCTGCTTTCCTAGTGAAGTAGGGTAGTGCTGGTGCCCGGGGTGGGGCATGGAACAAACTAGGGAAGAGAGATTTGAAATATCCAGGGAAAATGTCATAAGACTACTGGTCAGCAGAGATTGCCCATTAGAGGTTTGCAGCCATAAGTTGAGGTTGAAGCTAGTTTTAGTTCAGTGTTCTTTCCTAGGTAGTTTATTCAGCCATTTAGGTGGGAGTGTGAAGTAGACTGATAGTTGGGTTTAACTAGATTGGGGATTGTTCTAGATAAAAAAACAAAAAGAGAGGAGGAGGGAGCTAAGACTGTTTGTAAGGGAGAGGTTACAACGATAGACTTTTACCCTAAATGCCACAGAAAGAGAAAAGACTGGAGTGAAATGAATAGTAGGCAAAAGGTTTGCAGAGCCAGTTAATGCCAAGATTTTGGTATGGAAACAGTAGAGCAGATGAGCTGGGAGAAGAGAAGGTGATGTTCACAGAGTGGATTGCTTGAGACTGAAATCTCAAGAGCTGGTAAAAAGCCATGATGCCAAAATCACAAGTTAGGATAATGGGAATGAATGACTGAAGTGTGATTAAAGAACAGGGGTGGAGGTCAGGTGGTTGAGAAATTGGAGCATTCAGATAGATATAGAAGATAGCAAGAGTGAAGACAGAGCTAAGTTTGGTAGCAAGAAGAGATAATAGGTGGTAAAGTCTGTGGCATGAAGTTCTCAAGATGGGTAAGGTTTTTGAGAGGATAGAGAGAAAATTGAGAAGTGAACTCAGGAGAAAATCCACATGCAAGTTGGGGGGATACAAACAGAGTTGTAGGGCTGGGGTTTTAGCTCAGTGGCATAAGCACCTGCTTGGCAAGCATGAGGTCCAGAATTCGATCCCTGGTACCACCAAAAAAACAAGAGTTGTTACTAAAAGTATTTTATAATTCAAATGAAATGGGAACACAGAAGCAGGGTCCTGGGAGTGTTTTGTGAAGCGAGGCGTTACAACTCTTTAATCAGTTAATTGACAGAAGATGGGGAAAGGGACTAGTTGTCAGTTGGCTCAGATATGTTTTGATGTTTTAGCAGCAGGTGTAGCTGAAACTGCCGACCTACTATATGTCCAATTATGGGTTCGTGTTCTCTAAAATCTAAGAATGAATTTTAGGAACAATGGAGTTAAGAGTGGAATATATTTATTGAGAGAAAGAAAGCTTCTGTCTTAGAGAGAGACAGAAGGGATCTTGACCGGGTTGCCAAAGGCTTATCTTTACTAGAGACTTTTATAGAGTAAAACCGTGAGGTTAGGTGGATCCAAGGTGGGGAAAAATGGGAACTCAAAAGGTGGGCGTAAGGCGGGACAGAACTGTGGTCAACCAAGAAGATTAATTGCTCAGGTAAAATTAGGAACAAATGGGGGAACCAGTCACCATGCTTTTTTTTTTTTTTTTTTTTTGGTGCCGGGGATCGAACTCACAACCTCGTGCTTGCCGAGCAGGGACTTACATGGCTGAGCTAAACCCCTCTTCCTGTAGGGGGCTGGTATACTGACTCCTGACCTCCTCAGAGTGATAGAGGGCTATTTGGACTGTGGAGCCTTAGGATGTGGTTGTATTTGCTTTGCCTTTTGCCCTGAGATCTACCCATAGCAGGAGCTGAGTATCTCTTCCAAGGCTGCAAGGTCTATGAACTTCTGCTCTGGCTCCGTTGAGGGCCCAGCCCTGCCTGCCTGCTTGTAATATTTCTAACTAACTCAGCTGCCTATAAGATAGCTATCCTGACATACCACATGAAATTAAATTCAAAAGTGAGAATAGTAATCTCTTGATGAGGTGCTAGAAAAATGTTACAGGGGTTCAGCTTTTAAAATCACATTTGAATCTTAACTTTTCCATGGTTTCAGGGTTCTAGCTTGGTGAAAGAAATTGAGAGAAGAGAGTGCAATCAAATTTTCTAAGGACAGATTTTTGAGTTTCAAGGGCAGAATATGAGGGAGGAAGTGCTGGGAAGGTGAAAGATGGGACAGATTGACTTGAGATCAAGAGGATTGTGGAACATGAGGGGCTAATTAGTGTTAGTGATGCCTTAGGAGGATATGTGAGGACTGGCTAACAACTTCTGTTGACATACTGGGCAAAGGTTACTAAAAGCTTTCTCAAAGGTATCTGTAGCCTCAGGTCATTTCCTGAAGACTAGTGGCCAGTTAGAGTGTTAAAGCCCTTTGGGGACTGCTGTGGCCATTAGCACAAGGTACTCTGAGGGCCTCTTCTCAGCCAAGAGAGTGGTATAACTCTTGGAGAGAAGTCTTCTGTGTGACAGAAGTTAAGGACTGCTGCTTCTGAGGCAGCCAGTTTGTCAGTCCTTCCTCCAACTTTATTTCAGCTCTGTGCTTTCTCCTTAGTTGCCACTGTCATGGAAGTTTATGTCGAGATATTTATGACTAATCTTCCTGGTTTTCCTGCTTCCAGATTTAGTGTCCTTTTACTCTGTCTCCTAACCCTTCAGAAAATGAGGCACGGAGAATGGGGGAATGGTCTGTTACTTCCAAATGTGGTTTTGCCCAGAACTATTTGGACTGTTGTGACGATTAATACAACACATAAATTGACTAACACAGTTCTCATAACATAGTATGCCTAAAGACCTTTATTAGCAGTTATTTGCGTACTGGACAAATTCACAATTCCTTGAATTAATTCTCCTATGGATGACAAGAGATCTGCAGCAGTTTACCTCACCTTGCTTATTCATTGTCTCCTACCTTATGACTGCTCTGACCACCTTGAGCTTTAGTTATACCAGTGTCACACCCCATGTTCTTGAAAATGCTGTGTTCACTCACCCTTTGCTTATAGTCACTTTTAGCCCAATCTTCAACATTAAATACTCATTCTCTATAAACTTGCCCTGAAACCTACCCTGATCTCCCTTTAGGGGTAATTATTGTCTTAATCCCTGTCTAAATCTTATTAGTATCACTTATATTTGGTTTAGAATCTTCTTAGGCAAAAATACTAATTATTCACAGATTTAGCATAGTAGATGCTTCATAAATATTTGCCGAGTTGATGAAAACATGGTACTCATATTTGAATTTATACACAGCTTTTTTGGTGAAATTTAAATTATATTTTCTATAGCCTTTTGTTTTTACTTCCTTTTGTAACAATGGGGGAAATTTTTCTCATAAAGATGAGTGCAGAAAGTAATTGGCTAAATTAATCAGTGTAGAAAGTTGATTTAATCCTATGTTCCATTCCTTTTACTGCATGACTTTTGCTTGAGTGATTTTGCTCATTGTTGCCATTGCTTTGTTCTTGCTGAGTTGTGTAGCCAGTGTTTTTTAGTGCTTAGTCAAAGTGCTATACTCAAAGAAATACAAACATCAAAAAAATGTAATTTTCTTGTACGTTTAAGTGAGCATTTTCCAGTGCCCACTTACAGCTGTAGGATAGGTATGTAGAGCCATCTAAAATGTTGGTTAAAAGTCCAGTTGCTTTTAGGTCTCTTTAAATGTCAATTTCTTTGATTCTGTATCAGTTAATAATTAATTCCATATTACAGAGAATGGAGATAATATAAATCAGATATCGGCAATATGAGGTTAGTAAGAATGGGTTGAACAGACTTGAAATGAGAGGGCAAGAGTGAGTCACTCCTTGGTGGAGATACTTAGTGAGTGGTGAGAATGGGAGGACAATCCAGGATGCGGACCTGCTTTAGGAATCTGTGGAATGAAAGGAATTGTGTGGCATGGGTCATGGTTTAGGGGACACTCTGGTTGACATGCTCTGAATGCGTGACCAAGCAAGACCCATTTTGGTACTTTGAAGATGGGATCACTGATCCTTGACAGATTTTTGCTATCAAGTTAACCAAAGTTTTTATAACCTGAGGTGAGGTATCATCCTTGATTATCCTTGAAGGTGCACATACTGGAGAAATAGTGTGATTTATTTAGAAAGTTAAATTACAGAGTTTTATATATATATATATATATATATATATATATATATAATATAATGTATTTTTTTTTTTGAACAGGGTTTTGCTAAGTAGTTCGGGCTGATCTAAACTCCCAATGATTGTCTTGCCTTAGCCATCTGAGTGCTAGGAATCCATGGTTAGCTATTTTGATTTTATGTTAGTATTTTTTTCTAAACGAGAGAGTGTCTACAGTTTGTGGTAGAGCTAAAAAGCAACTCCCTAGCTTCTCTAAACTGAAAATAGACACCAAGAAGTACTATTTTTAAAGTAACTTTTTTTTTTATGGTACCAGGAATTGAACTCAGGACCTTGGCTTGCTAGGCAGGTGCTGTGCCCCTAAGTTCCATCTCTGGCCCAAGAAGTACTGAATAGAGGAAGAAAAGCCACTCTTGTGGAACAGGTGTCCCAGTGTCATGGGCTAACTTGGACCATAAACCTTTGACCAGCCTTTACGGGAATGTTTATGTCTGCCAGGGTGGACTGAGGTGCCTGTGGGAGACTTACAAACTGGACTCTGTATGATTAGAGCCTGGCCTGAAGTGAAAGTCAGCTGCTTCCCTGTGCCCTCTGTAACAGGTAACCTGTGGCCCAGCTTTAGATTAGATGCTCAGCTTGATAGCGATTTATTTTTGATAAAACAGTTCATAAATAAAAGTACCTGTTCTGCTGGCAACAATATTTGTTTTGGAGAGAATTGCTGGAGAACTACCAGAAGAGACCTGCTTATTGTCTTCTTATAGAAGCCATGGGATTTACCACCTCTGCCTCAATCTGTGAGTATGAAGTGTACCTGGCTGGTTAGAGAAAGCAGGGTTGTGGCCCTGTAAGGCTGTACTGCTTTTGTTCCCTCCTGTGCTACAGTCTTCCATATGGGCCAGTTCTGCCTTGCAAATGTGAACAATATGAAAGGTTCAGAACTTCTTGTATTTGCTCAGTGATCTCGGGTATTAGCAATGGGAAGTGTGGATAGGAGATTCATTTTACATTGTATTTACATTATTTGAAATTCTGTATCAATTTTGATATAAATGAGATTTTATAGATCAGGACAGTCACTAAAGCTTATAGTTGTATAACTTGTAAGTGGCTGAGTCAGAACTCTAGGGATGTTGGTGACTGACGCACACAGCAAAGGTTCTCCTGCAGTGAATGCTGTGCTGAAATGACAGTGTGTCTGTGCCTGTACAGGACAGCTCCTTTGACTAGTAGGGTCCTAACTGTACTTAGAAGAGTGACACAGCCCCATAAACCATCAGTGAATAGTCACTGGGAGGCAACGTAGGAAAGTTTGTCCTCCTTGTAGGATGGGCTTTTTCCCCATCAGTGTATCTGTGCTTCCTGTAGGACCTGGCACAGTGAAGTGTTCCCTAGATGTGCGCTGATTGAGGAGATTCTGTACTTTCTGAGTTCAATGCTGGAGAACACCCGACTCTAGGAAGTTTTCATCAGCTTTGCAGTTACTGATTTGAGATGTTGTGTTAAACATGGAATCCCTGAGAGGATCTAATGTGCAAGAACTGAAAATGCAGGGTTGGTAAGGTGCAGTTTAACTCAGGTTTAAATAGTCATTATGCAGGGCTGGAGATTTAGCTCAGTGGATAAGCACCTGCTTTGCAAGTGCGCAGTTTGTGAGTTCAATTACCCCCCCACCAAAAAAAAAAGTCATTGTGCTCAAGGCAAATTGTCTCTATTTAGGGTGGATACCTGCTCTCACTTCTCTCCTTCTCTCTTACACACACACACACACACACACACACACACACAAACACTCATGTTTTTTTTTTCTATTATAGAATAATACATAGTCATTATAGAAATCTAGAAAAAGTTGCATACAGGAAAATAAAATGAAGATGGCTTACAGCCCTACCATTAGAAAATGAGACTTTTAACTTTCCTGGGTATATCCTTCTAGTTTCACATGTGTAAGTATACACATAGACTTTAGATAGAAATACGTGTACACATATGTGCTGCTTTACTTTTTTCTCTATGTGATTTTCTACATGTTCACTGTTCTATCTATTCCACTTCTATCTAGAATGTAATAACACAAATAATTCCTGAGTAATAGAGAAAACATGCAATATATTCGCTCAAGTCTATCCACATATTTCTAGAATGTTCTGCACTTTATTATAAACCTATCAGAATAAAAATATTGCTTTTTAGTCAGACGGGGGTTATGGAATCCAGCAGCGCAAAGAGGGAAATATTCAGATGATGTTGATCTTTCACTTGAACTTGAAGTCCAGAGAAGTCAGGTGGCTTTGTTCAGGCTGAGATTATCATAGGGTGGGTGACACCTCAAGTTGTAATCTCTATGGAGCCCTCTGTTGCCTTAGAACATTGTCTTAAAAACAAACCACATGACTGGCAGCTGCCAAACTAATGGCTGAGGGAGTAGGTAGAAGGGCATTGGGTGAGGTCAGGCTTGAAGGTCACCATGTTGATATTGGAACCTGGAATTTTGACAGAAGTCCTATTAGAAATGTCATTTGTGAGTCACTTGCTTCCTGATTGCCTCATGGTAAGACCAGGGGCTAAAGTGATGGACTAACTTTGGATTAATTTTGAGTTTACCTTAACATTAGCTCAAATTTTCTGGTTGAGTAGAGGCTGTTGAGTGTACATTGCTAATTTGCTCTGCTGATTTCCATCAGCTGTGTGATTTGACTGACAACAGTGCAAGCCTAGCCCACTGGGGTCTGGTGATTACATCTGCTCAGCCAGCGTATTTTTTGTGTTGGAATTGAAATGCATGGCCTTTTAGTTTGTAGTGTGATACCAATACTCAAGCACTTGACTTCTGCTCTTCAGTCTCCAACAAGAGGAAAATTATGAAGTGAAATGGGAATGGGCCAGGCATCCTTCTTAAGATTCTTAAACCCATAAACAACTATAATCAATCATGTGCATTCTCTATAACCTATTAAATTAAATCTGTACTCAGTTGGGTAGGTAAGTTTCACGTGTCCCTTAACTTCCCAATCTGGGGTTGATGGAAATTGCCTGGTGCCTCTCCTTTAGAGGTATAACCCTGGACTTTTTTCCAGTGAGTCCAACATTAATTCAATTTATGATGAATAGTATATTTATATTGAATGTATGCATATGTGTAGCAGGGAAAGACACTTGCAAGTGACCCCCGCCCAAGGTGGGGGGTAGAAATGTAAAACTGATTTCCCCAGTTGGCTTTAAAGAGATACTCAGTTGACACTGTTAGTTGTTACTGGCTCAGACTGAATGAGGTGGAATAGTTTTTCAAGTGTGTAAGTTCAATAGGTTATGTTTAGAAGTATCCATAGAGTATTTGTTTTCCTGTTGTAGAAGGTCCTATTTTGGATGGTGGTTTGCATTTTTGACTATTAGCATCTAATTTGCTCACTCTTTTTCTCCCTATTTATGTTTTTTTTTTTTGTACTTTCATTTACTTATGTTGTCATTTAGAAAAAAACTAGCTGTTTTTACTCTATTGTTAGCCTAACGGGCATCCTCTGCATTGCAACTAGAGAGAGTCTTTGTCCCTCTCATTCTTCTTTCCTTTCTCTCTCTCTCTGAAACATAAATTCTACTGGATCTTTGTATGATTAAAATCCTCCATTGGTTTCCTATCGCTATCCTGTCAGAATGCAAACGTTGCTAGAAGGTCAGATGTGACTTGGCACCTGTCTGGCTTTCTGACCTTGTCTGGAACTTACTGCCTACACTATTTTCTCTGCTGTGGCCACAGTGGCCTTTTAGTTTCCTGAAGAGACTAAGCTGGTGCATGCTAAGTATCTTTGTAGCTTGTCCCTTTTCTTAGAACAATGCCATGTACTGGTCTTGTGTTCTTAATTATATTTTTTCTCAAGTCAATTCTATGAATAATTCATCTAAAATAGTTTTCTTCTATACCCTGTTTTTTACTAACTTCATCTTGTCCTTTCATAGCACTTGTCATTTTGAAAATAGTCAGTTTTTAAATCTGTTTACATGTTTGTGTTTCATCTTTCCCAATCTGTGAATAGGAATCTTTCCTGCCCAAACCTGTGCTCAGGATAGAGCAGGCTAAAAGTCTTCCCAGGTCAATGCATGTTTCTAAAACTAGTACCCCTCCCTCTGTCCTCTTGACTGGCAGATCTCTCAGTAACAGTTTCTTGTGTATTTGATAGCACATTTGCTTTGGTTATTTTCGAAGTACAATTTTTATCTTTTCCTTGCTAATGAGAAGTATGTTGTTTATATGACAGTTTCCAACATGTCATTTTGAAGGTTTTTAAGGAGTGGCAGATATATATTTTTTAGTCTGTTTACCTGTAAACTTTTATTTAAATTCAAGAGAGTGAGAATAAATGTTCCAGTTGTTTCTAGAGTAGGAGCAGAGAGATTTGCTGTACTTTTTCAGGATGTGGGTCTATTTAGATGAGGCAAAATTGGAATATGAATTTGCCTTTAAAGCCTGGATTATGTTCATGTCTGTCTTTCTCTCTCTGGTACTGGGATTGAACCCAGGGCCTTCGTACTGATCTGCATCCCCAGTCTGTATTTTTTATATTTTATCTTGACAAAGTCTTCATATTGCTGAATTGCCCAGGCTGGATGGAGAATGAGATCCTCCTACCCAATCTCAAAGAGGACTAGGATTATAGATGTGTACTGCCATACCTACTGGTTTGAAATTTCGATTTTACAAGGCCCTGAATAGTTTGTTTCATCTGTAGTGTATACAATAATGTCCATCAGTTATCTAGTAAATCCCTCTCACCTCTCCGCAGAGAAGAAAGGGAGAGGATAGCCCCTGAATAGTTAGAACCCAATGCAGAAGTGCTGCTAAGTAGCTGTTTTGCATTGCTGGGATCTACTTACTTGCATTTGAAATAGTTTTAGCTAATTTAGGGCTTATATTCCAAACCACAGAGGTAATAAGTTAGAAGTGAATTGGAGAGACTAATGATCAACACAGAAAATTACCATCAGCCTGATAGTCCGGAAGTACTAGAGAAACTTTATAAAGCTGATAAAGAATTCAGATGGGGACAGTCTGTCATTTGGGGTTAATAGTGTTGTCTTGCTGGGCATGGTGGTGCACACCTGTAATCCTAGCACTTGGGAGGCTGAGGCAGGAGTATTACTGCAAGTTTGAGGCTAGCCTGGGCAACAAAATGAGTTCAGGGCCTATCAGAACTGCATAGCAAAACCCAGTCTCAAAAAGACAAAAAAAAAAAAAAAAAAGTGTTGTCTAATGTCTTATGTGTGTGTGTTTTATTTTAGTTTATTACTACATGTGTGTAATACTTCATGTTTATATTCATTATGGGCAATTGGCACATGTACAGGACACATCTTAGTTCCTGTTTCTCATCCCCTTTCCTTTCCCTCTGGCCTTCGCTCCCCCCATGTCTTGCTCCCCTTCCTCTTTGATTACAGTCTACTTCTCTGCTTCTTAAATTGCAAAAATGTGCATTCATGTTTAATATTCTTTAAGTAGACAAAGTAGGCCATGAGTTTTTAAAACACTTTACTCAAAAATAGTTTAAGATTTTTGCTTTTGGACTGTGAACTCCATTGAAATATAAACTGTTAGAGGCAGGATTTGGAGCCACACACATGCCAGTAACTATTTGGCACCCGAAGGGGATCCTAAGTTTCAGGTCAGCCTGCGATACGGAGATTTTTGTTTGTTTTTAGTTGTATTCTTTTTTTTTTTTTTTTTTTTTGGTACCGGGGATTGAACTCAGGCCCTCACTCACGCTTGCCAGGCAGGCGCTTAAGCCACTGAGCTAAATCCCCAGCCCCTTGTTTTCAGTTGCATATTCACTGACTGGCACATGATAAGTGGTCAGTAAATAATTATTGAGAGAAAGAATAAATGGAAGCCTTAATTGTTTAATAGGAAATTAAGAGAATGCCACCAGTGTTAATTTAGCTGTCACTGAAACAGAATACCTGAGTTAATCAATTTACAGGATGAAAGATTTAGCTTGGCTCATAGTTCAGTCAGTGGTCATTTGGGCCTGTTGCTTCTGGGCCTGTGGTGAGGCTGTGAGTTATGGCAGAAGGGCACTGTGAAGGGAACCTGTTCACTTCCTGGTATCAGGGAAGCAAGGAGGAGACAAGCTGCGCCTGAACTTAACATCCTCTTCAAGCTCGTGCTCCCAGTGACCTAACTTTTTACTAGGCCTCACCTTCTCAGAGTTCTACAGCTTCCCAGTAGCACCACACACTGGCAACCAAGGCTTCAGTACACAGGCCTTCAGGGCACATTTAAGAGCCCAACTGTAACACCGCCTTTCTCTGAGGAAAGGGTTGTTCTTTTTCTTCCCTACACCAATTGAATGTAAAAGCATAAAGTAATGAAAATTTATAGGTAAAATAGCTTTGGATATTTTTAGGGACACTTCATCTATAATTAAAGAATCAGTAAATTCTGATAATTTGCTTGAAATCACAAAACTAGTTAGTGAAAGAGTTACGAGGCAAATCTTTTTAAAATCTTCCCTTCCAAAATATCCCCTGGTGATGTTATTTTTTTCATCTGATGTTTTGGGAATTGAAAGAATACTAATTTTTTAAAACCAATAGCAGCTTTGGGGAGAATATGGAATAACTTTATCTTTTCTGTTTATGGGATGTAAAAGACTGTCACCTGCTGTGTTATTGGTTGTGTTGTGCTGGTACGCAGTATTTTATGTACAGTGACTAGACTTATTTCTAGGCTAGTATTTGAATGCTTCCCACTTAGGGTGTATGCCAGTTCTTTTAAAGAAAAAGGACAAATCTGAAATAGAAGATGGAAGAGATGCCTCATTCAAGTGGAGAGAATAAGATCTTGTGACCAAGACTGGTTTTGGAGGAGGGCAGGTGAGGGGGATGGTGAATTTAGAGACTGCTATGTTTATTTTCACATACTTTTGGATCGAATCATTCTTAGCAGTATAAATTTCTTCAATTTTTTTCTCAGTCTTGTTTCCTGATACTTATTTTCTTAAAGGTCAATTTTAGCTAGTGTGATCATCTAGCAAAAAATGCAATACATGATTGTTTTGGCTTTGTTCCATCTCAGGTTTTCTTTGCACATATGTGTTATATGTGCATTTACATATTCACTTTTGTATATGTTGGTTATTAGATGATAGAGAAGTGAATTTAAATGTAAATTACATTAGACTACAAAAAACAATAAATAACATAAGCATTCAAGATGTAAAATGTGGTTAGCTTTATTTCATGGGGATTTTTTCAGTCTCTGGGAAGTAGAGTAACTGGTTTCTCTAGCCCAACATCTTGGTTTCTGTTGTATCTTTCATCACTTGGGGATTATTTGTAATAGAGCTGTATTCAAACTCAGAAGTATTTTTTTACAATGCAAGTAAGTTTAATTAACTGAAATTATTGTGCTGTAACTACTTATCAGAAAAACTGTAGTTTTATAATGAGCTCAGGATTTTATAGTCCATCTTTGACAAATATTTCCTAAATTGTATTTGTAATATATATCCATATTTATGTTGGACTTGCAGCTGATAGTTTTGGAAGTATTGGTCTGTTTTCTTGTTATTCAGTGATAACAAATAAAAACTAAGAAAATGTTCAGGTACTTGGGAGACCGAGGATCACAAGTTCAAGGCTAGTATGTGCAAATAGAAGAACCTAGTTTAAAATAAAATAAAATAAAATAAAATAAAATAAAATAAAATAAAATAAAATAAAATAAAATAGGGCAGGGTTATAGCTCAGTGTTTCTTGGGTTCAGTTGCCAGTATTATTATCAATCAGTCATTCAGTATTGGCATTTTGAGGTAATGGGAAAGTCACCATTGCAAACTTTTTTCTTTTCCGCTTCTCATACTTATTAACTACGAGGCCTAATTCTCATACCTTCTACATTTGTGCTATTTCAAAAAGATTTCAGAATAATTTTTTTTTTTTTTTTTTTTTGTCTTTTGAGACAGGGTTATCACTGTGCAGTTCAGGCTGGCCTTGAGCTCACTTTGCAGCCTAGGCTGGTCTCAAACTTGCAATGATCCTGTTGCCTCAGCCTCCCAAGTGCTGGGATTACAGGCATGCACTACCATGCCCAGCTTCAGAATAATAATGTTGAAGCTCTTTTCTGTCTTCAAAAGAAAATGCATACATTCAGCACTCTAATTCATAGTGCTAATTCCTAGTTCACTCTTTCCTAATTCATGTTTTCATAAAAATGTAAGATATTTGAAAACAACAAACCAGATTTCTGATTAAGGTGTAGGTAATTAGAAACTTAAGTGTTGCCAGATATGATGGAGCATGTCTGTAATCCCAGCACTTGGTAGGCTGAAGCAGGAAGTTTGCCATGAGTTCTAGGACAGCCTGGTTAGCCTAGGTTACATATTGAGACTGTCTCCAAAAAAAAAAAAAAAAAAAAAAAAAAAAAGAAAGAAATTCAAGAAACTTATTTTGTTCAGGCATTCCTTTCTTTGAACACATCACTTAACTGAAATTTTCTTACGGTGCATTTTTCTGGCTACAAAGTTCATTATCACGCCTATATATAAAAAAAAAGTTTTTGATTCACAGTGGCTTTGTATTATTTTATATATCATCTAAGATTTTTAAAAACACACTATGTAGTGAAGTAGAAATTGTCTTCTTTCCCTCTTTTTTTTTCTTTTTTGGTACCGGGGATCAAACTTACCACCTTGCGATTGTCAGGCAGGCGCTTATGCCACTGAGTTAAATCCCTGGCCCTTTTCTTCCTTTCTTCCTGTCTTCCTTTCTTCCTTTTTTTTGTGTGTGTGTGGTGCTGGGGATTCACCCAGACATTATGAATGCAAGTGCGCAACCACTGAGCTACATCTGCAGGCTGACATTGTTTTCTTATGAACCAACCGTTTAGGAATGTATATTCAGTTTCCATGATTGTCTTCACCTTATAAGGCTTCGATACAGCTTTAATAAATTTGGATGAGAGATCTGAAATATTTCAGTGAGAACAGGAATATTTTTCAATATATTGTTTAGTGTGCAGTACTTTCTATGACAAAAGAGCTTTTTCTTAATTACCAGAGTTGATTCTATAACTGCATATCAAATCTAAAAAAGGATTTGTGCTGCCAAAGGACTATCAGCTGTTTTCCTAGCCCAGTGATACTATCAATAAAGGGGCAAAACCACTGAAAGAAGCACAGGACTGACTAATGTGGTCTGTTTGGCTAATGAACTTTTTTGGGTATGTGATCCTTTGGTAACATTCCTTTGTCTTCACGGCAGAATTAAAATTTTTCCTGTATCTACAGATGTTCTTTTTAGTGCTACATGAAGGAATTTCCTATTAGTAGATATATAATTACAGCTGCATTTAATTTCATACTAGATGTATTCTCCATTCAGTGTCTCAACCTGTCTCATGTTTTATGAAGGGTAGGTATTTAGGGAAAGGGATGGAACATTCTAGATTTTCACTTGTAAGAGTTGTGTTATTTTAGCTTCCTAGAGTTACCTTAAATTACACATATAATAAACAGTGAAGGCTGAAATAGGTTTCAGTGGAAAAATAAAGACAGGATTCTATGCCTTTAAGTAAAAATCCATCTATTTATCTAGGATAGGGAAAATGTATTAGTCTTGCTTTTATTTTTTTAATTTATATTTTTATTACTCCATGTTTGTGATACATAATGATTACATTCACTGTGGGGAGTTGGTACGTTTGTAACGTATAGTAATTCTATTCATCTCCTTTCCCTTCCCTCCTTCTCTTTCTGTCCCTTTTAATTTTACTTTTAAAATGAATTTATAAACAACAAATGATTCACTTGTATGAACTATAGTTCTTTTTTATTTTTATGGTAACTTTGTGGAAAACAAATATAACAGGAGCCATTGTTATAATGTAAAATATGATCATTTGCATGTAATGAATGTAAATCTATTATTAGCTGAAATGTGCTTCATTGATTTCTTGTAATCCTATAAGGAATTTCATGAAAATAAGGAAAAAAAGGTCAGATTTTTGATTGTGTAGTTCCAATGTGCATTTAGAAGTGGCAGAAAACACAAGTTCAATAATACAACAATTGCTTTGGAAACATATTTTATAAAAAAACTATATCTTTAATAAATGACTATAAGAGAGTTAGCATGTATCCAAGGTATACTTCCTGATGATAGTTTTATTGTAGAGGACTTTGAAATAAATGTTTGGTTAATAGTTATGATATTGTATACTAAATGAAAAAAAAACCCCAAAAAACAATGTATCAGAAAGCTTCACATAATAATGTAGGAAATACATTTTTCATGAACAGAGCCTTTTAGTTGGCTCACTTTTTAAAAATTGACCTCATTTTTTCCTTTTTTTAGTGCCTTTTGCTTATACTACTTGAACTCTGATTTGAATCTATAAAACTAGCTCAACCCTGTCCTGCCAACTCTCCTCTGGTCAGGCCTCCGGATCCTGCTCTCCTTAGAGGCTGAGGGGTGGTCCCGTGCTCACCTTGTCTCAGTCATCTGCAGCTGTGGGTTTGCTGCTAAAGTGATGGAACTGAACTGAGGGTGCCCAGGAGAGAATAACAGGACACTTTCTAAAGCACTTTCTGACTCAAAACTAATTCAGTATAAAGAAAGCCCCCCCCTCAGTTTCCCAGTATTTCCTCTTTTTTTCCTGTATTAAAATAATTTGCCTTTGTTAAGACTCCCCCACCCCCATCTTTTGGGTTGAGCCCTTTCTGAAATGGGGTTTCCTGGGGAAATGGGTTGGAAATAGAAGACCACACCCTTTCTTTGAAGTAGCCTCACTTTCTGGTGGGGTGTGGAAGTCAGGACAAAGCTAAGGTGTTGCCATAGTGTGATATTTTGTACATCCAGAATCTGAGGATTCATTATATTTGTAACTTTTCTGCTGGCTTTTTTGTTGGTTCTTTCATTACTCTTGTATTATAAAGAGAATTTCTCCCCCCCCCACCCCGTCTCTGTATCTCTCTGTGTCTCTCCTGTCTATCTCTCTGTATCTCATCTCTCTCTCTCCCTTTCTTTCTCTTTCTTTCCTAGTGGTTTAACACAGAGCGTTCTTGTTGAACTACATCCCTATCCTTTTTTATTTTTTAGATTTTGAGGTTAAGCTTCACTGAGTCACTAGATTACCCAGGCTGGGCTCTCAGGGATCCTTTTACCTCAGTCTCCCAGAGTTCTGGGATTTACAGTAGTGTATCACCTTGCTCAGCTAAGAGAATACTTTTCTTAGTGACTTCTAAAGAGCTTTGTTTTTTTGCTTATAATTTGATATCCTGCTTAGTGTGTGTGTGTGTATATGTAGCTATATATTTTACAACTACAGGTTGTTACTGTTTGTATTTGTGGAAATACATGTTTAGGTATACAATGTTAGAGTAGAAGGTGATTGCAGGATAGGTGTCTGCTGTTTTCTCAGGATTTGATATAGTTACTTCTTTTCATTGGGATCATATCTTGTGAATAATCTGTGTCCACTTTATCTACTCCTGATCTAAATCCTTTTTAAAAATATGTAAAGAAACAAACAAGATGATTCACTTCAGATTATAGTCTAAGATGCCTCTGTTTCCAGAGAACAGGCTGATGTGCCTCTGATATTGACTGTTTCATTTATTTATGATGACAGCTTTCAGAAATCATGCTGGAAGCTGTGTTTCTGTAGGATTCATATGCTATGATGTAAGATGTATGTGCATCTACGTGGCTGTGGAATGCATTGCAGACAGAGCTGATTCTTGTCTGTTGTGGAGTGAACCTTTGGGACAGAGAAGGTTGCACATGGTGTACTTTGGTGGTTATTTGTGTAAGCACTTCTCAGTGGTGTGTCTGAATTATGAGATGCTTTTTTTTTTGGAGACAGGGTCTTGCTATGTAGCCCAAACTGGCCTTGAACTTGGCAGTGATCTTCCTACTTCAACCTGGAGATTTCTGGGATTACAAGTATGCATCATCATGCCTGGTATGAGGTGATTCTTCATGGGGGAATTCTACAAAGTCTGATATCACAAAAACTGAAATAAAAAATGTCTAGTTCTAAGTACTCAGAAATCTTAATGTTTGTATTTAAGTGTACTGCTGGGTGGGAAGATGCTTTTGAGTTTACTTTATTTAGAAGTCCATGATTGTAAGGATACTGGGTAGGTCTTGTTTTATAGATTCTGCACTTGTATTTTGTGAGATTCATATGCTTGTCTCTTGTAAGTCGCTGGATTTATGTGTGGGTGGACCACGTGGCCTGGCTGCCTGAGTTGTGCCTCTTGTGGTGTGACAGTGTAATGTTACATGACTCAGAATAGATGAGGGGTGATTTTCCACGCTCAGCTGTGAGGTGGGGGTAACTGTGCAACTGAAGTGTTAAGGAACCTTTTGCTACCTTTGGGCCTATTTACGCACTTCTATAGGACTCTGCAGCACATGCTCCCCCTAGGTTGCATCTTGGGAATTTCATGTTTGAAATATTTTGTACCTCTGAATTTTTCACTGTAGGTAAGGAAAATAGCCTGGAGTACCTTGATATCCTGCTGAGAACCTGCGTGCCAAAAACTTCAAGATAGTGGCTTAATCATCCTTCTGAAAATCACCTTTGGGCTGTATTTTTTCCTTCCACTGATCATACTTTTAAGAAACATGTTTACACTTGTGCTGGCAAAAGAATCAAGAGCCAGAGACATTCCCATTTTTTCTTTTCCTTATGAATGTAGAATATGGCGATCAGAATGGTCCTTGCAGTTTCCATGTAAAGAGACCAGGTTGGGTGTGGTGGCACACATCTATAATCCCAGCACTTGGGGAGGCTGAGGCAGGAGGATTGCCATGAATTCAGGGCCCACCTATTTGAAAAAAAAAAGGCCAGAAAGATGGAAAATTTTGTAAATATGAAGGGACTGGATGCTTCTTGACAGGTCAGTGATAAATCCATTTGCATAGAATTTTACTTACACTAAATTTACATCTTGATAAATAAGGCTGCTGCTAGGAGAGTGTATACAACAGGAAGATGGAGAGAGCAACTCCAGGGAATTTGTGGCCAAGAAGTATATGTCCTTATTCTGGAGTCAGTTTGCCTGTGGGTAGTTGCTGAGGAGACCTTCTGTATTTTCCAACAAGTGGTTATTACTT
>PVJX010016941.1:0-39696 GCA_004027295.1 Dolichotis patagonum
TTTTTTTTTCTAGTGTATCAAGCCCATTTTGTTTTGGGGATGGAACACCTGTTCATTTCAGGCACCTGATGACCTCAGGACAGTTCTCAGGCATTCCATGCCACTTGGGCACTCCTGCAGGTCATTTGTGCTTGTGATTCCACAGGTGTGAACAGTCACTTCCTCATTTTACTCCCCTCAAGTGCTTAATTAGAGACTGGAAGAACAGGCACCAGAATGACAGTGTGACAAATACCTTCCATCAGAGTATAATCAATTCCCAACAGATGTTGACAAACAGAGAAGAAAACACAGCAAATACACATAAAGACTGACAAATATCTTACTGATCAGAATGTCCTCAAATGTATTTTCAGCCAAAATTAATTAAAATGATATTTTACAAATTTAGAATTCATAACTATAATTTGACTTTTTATAGGTCAATTAGCAGAGATCTCATAGAAAAGTATTTGGGAAACAAGCATACATCTTCTTGGGATCTGTAATACCTGTACATGATACATGATATTTGTACCATGTGCCTTTGCCTAACTGGCACAATTCTTAGTCCCTTGTGTTTTGGGGCTGGAACATATGGTAATCCCAAGAGGGCACTCCATGCCCTGTTGTCTTTTCTCAGAAGTTCCTACTACTTAGGCATGCCTGTATACCATTTGTGGTTTTTTTGTTTTGCTTTGTTTTGTTTTTTGTGCCAGGGATTGAACTCATGACCTGGTATTTGCCAAGCAGGCACTTATGCTGCACCAAACCCCTGACCCCCATTTGTGCTTTTGACACCACAAGTGTGAATAATTACTCCCAACAATTGTTTACTAGCAGACTGAACAAACACACACCAGATATGCAGACTAACAAACATCTTACACATCAGCACGAACTCAAATATATATTCAGCCAAATTGAATTAAAACAATATTCTAAAAATACAGAATTTATAGTTATAAATTTACCTGTCAGATTTGTTAAAGCTCAATTAGCAGAGATCTCATTTAAAAGAATATAGAAAACAAGCACACAGCTTGTTGGGGGTCTGTGAGAACTTTTTAGGTTCCTCATTGCTTGCTTATCAACTTGTATCATGTCCCATTGCTCAACTAGCTCAATTCTTAGTCTCCTTTGTACTTGCAGAAGAAATACTTGTTCATCTCCAGCAGCTCATGCCATCAGGGCCTTTCTCAGACTCTCCATGCTACTGGGGCTCTCCTAAAAGACACTTGTGTTTTTGACTCCATAGGCTAGAACTTTCACTTTAATCAATTGCTCAGAAACAAACAGGACAAACAGACACTAGATACAAAGACAGACTGACAAACATCTCACACATCGGAGTGTAATACAATATATTTTTAGCAAAACTGAATTAAAATAATGTTTTAAAAATGCAGAATTTATAGCTATAACCTGACCTGTTAGATTTGTTACAGGTCAATTAGCTGAAGTTTCGATGAATTGGCTGTATTCTGTGTCCCTTGTGTTCTTGAGGTGGAACCCCTTTTTCATCTCTGGGGCCTCATGCTGTCAGGACATTACTTAGGCACTCTGTCCCACTTTGGCACTCCCTAAGGGCTCTTGTGCTTTTGACTCCACAGATGTGAGTGATCACTAGCTTATTAAACTCCCAACAGCTGCTTAAAAAATGACAGAACAAGCAGACAGCAGATACAAAGACTGACAAACATGTTACACATCACATTGTACTCAAATGCTTTTTGATCAAATTGAATTAAAATGATATTTTTAGAAATTTGGAATTTATACCAATAAATGGAAATGCCAGATTTATTATAGCTCAATTAGCAGAGATCTCACATACAAGCATTTAGAAAAAAATCACACAGCATGTTGGGGTCAGTGAGAATTCTCTAAGTTCCCCAGGATTTGCTTATATTCTTGCATGAGGAGCCTTTTCTGAACTAACTTGATTCTTAGCACCCTGTGTTATAGTGGCTGTAATACTTGTTCATCTCCAGCACCCCATTCTCTCAGGGTGTTTCTCAGTAATTCTCACCTCTTGGGGCACTCCTGTAGAAGACATGTGCACTCCACAGGTGCACATATTTACTAGCTCATTTGACTTCAGACAAATGCTTATAAACAGAAAGGACAAACGGACAACAGATACAAAGTATGACAAATATCCTATGCATCACAGTGTACTGAAATACATTTTTGGCCACATGGAATTAAAATAATCATTAAGAAATTTAGAATTTATAACATAAATTAACTCATCAGGTTTGTTATTGATCAATTAGCAGTAATCTCATATAAAAGGATTAGGAAACAGGCACACAACACGTCAGTGTCAGTGAGAACTCTTTAACTTACCCAAGACTAGTTTATATACTTGTATCATGCCCTTTTTCTCGACTAGCTTGGTTCTTAGTCACCTGTTTTTTGGGGGCTGGAACATGCATTCATCTCAGGCACCCAATGATCTCAGGTCATTTTTCAGGCACTCGGTGACACTTGGGCAATCTTATAGGCTATTTGTGCTTTGGACTCCACAAGAATGGATGATTCCTAGCTCATTTGACACCCAAATATTGCTTACAAGCCAGAGGACAAACAGATCCAAGGTACACATACAGACTGACAAACATGTTACACATAAGAGTGTACTCAAATATATTTTTAGCCAAATTGAATTCAAAAAGAGTTTAACAAATTTAAAATTTGTAACTCTAAATTACAGGTCAATTAGAAGGTCAATTAGAAGAGATCTCAAACAAAAGTATTTAGGGATCAAGTACACAGATTTTTGGGTTCTGTGAGAACATTCTAGGTTCCCCAAGGCTTGTTTATATACTTGTATCATGCCCCTTTGCAGAATTAGCTTGATTGTTAGATGCCTGTTCTTGGGCTGCAACACCTGTTCATCTCCTGAAACTCATTCTGTCAAGCATTTCTAGGGCACTCACTGATGGGCAACCCTGTCAGGCATGTGGACATTGCTCTACAATTGTGAGCCATCACTAGCTCAATTGTCTTCAAATAATTCATTTATAAGTGACTTAATGAACAGACACAAGTTTTAAAGAGAGATTGTGAAACATCTTACACATCAGAGTGTACTCAAATATATTTTCAGCCAAATTGAATTAAATCAATGTTTTCCAAATATTGAATATTTAACTATAAATTGACTCAGCAGATTTGTTATAGGTCTTTTATCAGAAATCTCATATAAAAGGATTTAGGAGACAATTACGCATTTTGTTGGTATCTGTAAGAGCTCTCTAAGTTCCCCAGCAGGTGTATATATAACAGTATCATGCCTCTTTGCTGAATTAGCTGGATTCATAGTCACCTGTGTTCTTGGGGTTAGCACTCCTGTTCATCTGCAGCACTCCACAACTTCATAGTGTCTCTGAGTCTCTCTGTGCCACTTGGGCAATCCAGGATGACACTTGTGTTGTTGAATGCACAGGTGTGAGTCATTGATAGTTCATTTGACTCCCAAGAACTGCTTACAAGAAGACAAGAAGAAGAGATAACAAAGAGACAAACGGACAAATATCTTCAAGATCTGAGAGTACTCAAATAGGATTTTAGCCAAACTGAATTAAAATAAATTTTATCAATTTAGATTTTTTAAGTGTAAAATGGGCTGTGAGATTTGTTATAGATCAATTAGCAGAATCATTTAAAATGATTCAAGAAACAAGCACAGAACTTGTCAGTGTCTGTGAGAACTCTCTAAGTTCTCTAGGGGTTTTTTATATACATTCATTGTGCCTAGATACATACTCCTTTTAATTCTTGGGGCTGGAAAACCTAATCATCGCTACCTCCCTATGTCCTCAGGGCAATACTCAGTCTCTGCATGCCACTTGAGCAATCCTGTGTATCACCTGGGCACTAACTGACATGACTCCCAACAATTACTTACAAACCAACATGACAAGCAGACACCAGATTCTCAGACAGACTGAGTAACAAATTATAACTCATAGTGTGGTCAAAACCAGTTTTAGCCAAATTGAATTAAAATAATGTTTTAGAAATTTAGAATTTATAACTATAAATCAACCCATCATATTTGTTACATATCAATTAGCTTAGATCTCCTATGAAATGGCTTAGGAAACAAACACACAGCATATCTGGGTCAATGAGAGCTCTCTAAATTACCCAGGGGTTTCTTATGTACTAGTATCACACCCAGTTTCTGAACTACCTTGATTCTTAGTATCCTGTGTTCTTGGGGCTGGAACACCTGTTCATTGCCAGGACTCATGTCATAAGGGCATTTCTCAGGAATTCCTTACATTTGGACAAGTCTGTACAGCACTTGTACTTTGGACTTTACAGATGTGCCCACTCATTAGCTCATTTGACTCCCAACAATAGTTTATTAAACAGCCTGGGCAGGCAGACATCTGATACACAGACTAACAAACATCTTACAAATCAGAATGTATCAATAATATTTCTGGCAAAATTCAGTTGAAATTAAAGTTTTACAAATATTGAATTCATGCATATAAATAGACTCAATAGATTTATTATATATCAATTAGAAGAAACCTCCAATGAAATAATTTGTGTAATAAGCACACAACTTGTCAGGTTCTGTGAGAACTAAGTTCCCCAGGGGATTACTTGTAGCTTTGTATCATGCACCTTTGCTAACCTAGCTCAGTTCTTAGTTCTTTGTGCTCATGGAGTTGGAACACTTATTCATCTATAGCTGCCCCTACTATCAGGGTGTTTCTCACCCTCTCTATGCCACTTGGGCACTCCTAAATGGCATTTGGGCATTGACATCACAGGTGTGAATGAACAGTAACTTCTTTAACTCCCACCAATTGCTTACAAATAGGGGTCAAACTTACACCAGATACAAAAACAGACTGAAAAAATTTCATCAGAGTGTACTCAAAGAAATTTTTAACCAAGTCAAATTAAAATAAAATTTTAGTAACTATAAATAAGTTTATAGTTATTCTCCAGGGGTTTAAACTATAAACTAAACTGACCTGTCAGATTTGTTATACTTCAATTAGCAGGGATCTTATGTAAAATGATTTAGAAAATGAACACACATTGGGTTCAGGTCTGTGAAATCTAAATTCTCCAGTGCTTCCTTAAGAGCTTATATCACACCCCTAGGCTGAACTAGCCTGATTCTCATTCCACTGTGTTCTTGGGTGTGAAACATCAGTTTATCTCCAGGACCTGATTCCTTCATTGTATTTCTCAGGCACTCCCTGCCACTTGGCCACTCCCATAGGGCATATGACATTGACTGCACAGGTGTGAAAGATTACCAGATTATTCAACACCCAACAATTGCTTCATTACATATTTGACAAACAGACACCAGATGCACAGACTGACAAATATCCTACAAGTCAGAGAGTATGCAAACATACTTTCATCCAAATTGAATTATGATAATATTTCACAAATTTAGATTTTACAAATATAAATTGATTTCTCAAATTTCTCATTAGACAATTATCAGATTTCTAGGAGAAAATCATTTAGGAAACAAGTACACAGCTTGTCATGTTCTGGGAGAGCTTTCTAAATCCCCAGCTGTAGTTTCTATACTTATATCATGCCCCTTTGCCGAATGAATTACAGGGTAGTACCCTGTGGTTTTGGAGCAACAATATCTGTTCATGTCCAGCACTACATGCCCTCATGGTGTTTCTCAGGAAATCAAATCTTTTGGGGAATCCTGTGTAGAATTTGAGCTTTTGACTCCACAGGTGTGAATGATTGGTAGCTCATTTGACACACAATTGCTTACAAAAGACTCAACAGGCATCAGGTATACAGACTAACACAACTCTTACACACTAGAGTGTACTTAAATATACTTTCAACCAAATTGAACTTAAAAATTTTTTACAAATTTAGTATTTATAACTACAAATTGACTCATCAGATTTGTTATAGGTCAACTGGCAGAGATCTCATATAAAAGGATTTAGAATACAGGCAAACAGTTTGGGTTTGGGAGGACTCTATGCTCCCCAGGTGTTGTTTATAGACTTGTATCACCACACTGTGTTGAACCAGCACATGTCTTAGTCCACTGTGTTCTTGGAGCTGGAGCTCTGTTGGTCTCAGCACCCCATGCAGCCAGGAAGTTACTCAGGCACTCTGTCCTACTTTGGCTGTCCTGAAGGGCACTTGTGCATTTGCCTCCACACGTGTGAGTGATCACTAGCTCATTCGACTCTGTACAATTGCTTACAAACCTACAGGACATACAGAGATCAGAGACACAGATAGACTGAACATCATCTTATACATCAGAGTGTACTGAAATATATTTTTAGCCCAATAAATTTTACCAATTGAGAATTTATAACTATATATTGACGTCAGATTTGTTATAAATCAATTAGAAGATAGCTCAAATAAAAGGACCTAGGAAATAAGCACAAAACATGTCATTGTCTGTGAGAATACTCTTAAGTTCCTTAGGGTTTTTTTTAATACAGTTGTATCATGCCCCCTTGCCAAACTATCTCAACTTCCAATCCCCTGTATTCTTGAAACTGGTACACCTGTTCTTCTCCATCACCCCATGACTGCAGGGCTTACTGAGGTGCTCTGTACCACTTTGGCACTTCTGAAGGACACTTGTGGTTTTGACTCCACCAGTGTCAGTGATCACTCTCTCATTAGATTCCCAACAGTTGCTTGTAAACAGACAGGACCAGCAGACACCAGATACACAAAGACTGACAAAAGTCTTAAACTTCACATTGGACTCAAATACATTTTTAGCAAAAGTTAATTAAAATATTTTAGAAATTTAGAATTTATAGCTTTCAATTGACCTATCAGAATTATTATAGGTCAATTAGCAGAGATAATGCTAAAAAGGATTTAGGAAACACGCACAGAACTTGTCAGCACCTGTGAGAAGTCTCACAGTTCCCAAGGGATTGTTTTTATACTCATGCTGATATAGGGGAATGAAACTCCCAACCTACTATGTTTGGTAGGAGTTCGTGTTCTCTAAAATCAAAGAATGCATTTTAGGAACAACGGAGGAGAAGAGTAGAATATATTTATTGAGAGAAAGAAAGCTGTCTGAGAGAGACAGAAGGGGACCCCAGCAGATTGCCAAGGACTCTGTCTTTTCCAGGGACTTTTATAGAGTAAAACCATGGGTTCAAGGTGGGGGAAGACTGGGAACTTGCAAAGCAGATAGGCATAAGGTGGGACATAATTACAGTTAGCCAATAAGATCAATAGTTCAGGTAAAATTGATTATGTTAGGGACAAATGGGAAAGCAAGTCATGCAGCAAGCAGACATTCTTGGATCTGTGACCTTTCCCCTAGAAGGATGGGATAGTGGCTCCAAGGTGAGAGGGCACTAATTAGAATATCCATCCCCAGGATGTAGAAGCATTTGTTTGATCCTTTGTCTTGAGGCCTGGCCCACAGCAGGAGGTGTCTGTCTCAACCCACAGTTTCCAGGTGTCTGCACTGGTTCCATGAGGACCTATCCCTAGATCACTGCCTATAATATTTCTGACTAACTAAGCTGCCTGCAACAATGCCACTTTGCTCAATTATCTTGATTCTTGCCCCCTGTGTTGTTAGGGCTGGAACAACCATTTACCTGCAGCACCCCATGAGCCCTGGGAGTTTGTCAGTTTCTCCACGCCAAGTGGGCCATCTTTTAGCAAACTCCTGAAGTTGATTCCCAAAGTGTGAGTGATCACTAGCTCATTTGACTGCCAAGAATTGCTCACAGACAGGACAGACACCAGATACACAGATAGACTGACAAATGTCTTAAACTTCACAGTGTACTGAAATACATTATCAAAATTGACTTAAAATAATGTTTTACAAATTTAGAATTTATAACTGTAAATTGACTCATCAAATTCCTTATAGGTCACTTAGTAGTGATCTAATGGAAATAAATTTAGGAAACAAGCATACAACTCTTGTATGCTCTAAGAGAACTCTCTAAGTTTCCCAGAGGTTGTTTTTATTCTTGTATCATGCCCCTTTGCTGAACTTGCTCTATTCTTATGCCCTTGTGATTTGGGGTCTGGAATACCCTGTCCTCTCCAGCTCCAGATGTCCTCAATGTGTTATTCAGCCACTCTGTCCCAATTTGACACTCCTGATGTGCACTGGTGCTTTTGACTTTGCATATTGTGACCAAATGGGAGAAGAGCCAAAGGGTTAAAGACCAAGTCACTCCTGTAAGGAGTTGTCACACTTTCATGGAGAGTGATTTAGAGTGAGATTTTCAAAACCTAATTCCAGCATCTTCACTGGTGGAACAAGGGGAGAGGCAGAAGGCTTAGGATGTAGGGGTGTCCTGACAAAGGCCTGTTTTATGTGAGACAGGTAGAGGGAGAGTTGGCTCACCTGTGAGAACCTGAGGAGATGAGAATGAGCTGGTGCTAGGTGGGTAGTCCCTAATAAAGGCAGAAGCAGGATCCCTTAGAAGAGAGAAGAGAGAGAAAAAAACAGAAAGAGCAAGATACAGGGTGCCTTATAGTTTTAGGAGGGCTCCAACCACGGGATAGGCACCGCAGGAGCAAAGCAGCCGTGACCAATCCCAGTCTAAAAAGGCACCAACTGATTGAGTATATTGAGGTACTCAATGTGAAGCAGTGCAGAGAAAATGAGAGTGATGAGAAGGAGAAAAGGAAGGGGCAATTAATGAGGGCATGGGTGGGCTTCACAAGGCAGGGGGTAAAGAGGCTCTCAAAGAGAAGAAAGAAGAGGGAACACTTTTATAAGTTTTGACTGGAGGAGGAGTTTGGAATGTGGGCAAAAGGACATATTACCCACTCCTTTGAAGAAGAACTACCTGTGTAAAACAGGAGACAGAAAGATTTACGGGGGCCTGATGGAAGCTTGAGTGGATGTAGAGTCCTGGGATTGGAATGGGCTTGGTGCACATACAAGAAGAGAGTCAGAGGTTCATCTCAGGAATGAGAAGGAGAACATAGAAATTAATCTTGGAGAAAAATTTTTTTCTCTAGGTCAGGTACCAAGTTGGAAGGATGTAGCTATACTGCAGGCTAGCAGAACCTATCAGCTGGGGTGTGTGATAGTTCTTTAAGTTCCCAATGGGTTGTTCACCTAATTTTTTCACACCTCTTTGCTGAAGTAGCTCAATTCTTAGGTCCCTGTGTTCTTGAGGCTGGAACACCTGTTCATCTACATCACCCCAAGCCATCAGGGTATTTTTCAGGCAGCCTGTGCCACTTTGGCACTCCTGTAGGGTATTTGGGCTTTGAGTCCACAGATGTGAAAGATCTCATTTGACTACCAATAATTGCTCAATTACAAACTTGAGGTACAGACAGCAGATTTAATGACAGACTAAAAAACATCTTAAACATCAGAGTGTACTCAAATATATTTCCACAAAAACTGAATTAAAATAATGTTTCAGGAACTTAGGGTGCTGAGCCAACCAGTAGCCAGCCTGCTGCCCTGGTAAGTGACTGTGGCCTGGCAAGCTGCGGCCACCCCAGGGTGGGGAAACAAGAAGTAACAGCATTTCATGAGATCCAAACCATGTTGGAACTTAGGGCGCTGAGCCAACCAGTAACCAGCCTGCTGCCTACCGGGATGCGAGCTTAGAATCAAACATACCATATCTTCCCCCCCACCAAGAATGGAGATCCAGGGAGCTGGGTATCTCTTGGGAGGTGACCATTTGTGGTATAGCAAGTGGGAGGAGTTTCCATCTACTATCTATGAAGGCAGATATTTTTATCGCTGTTTTGCTTTGTCTTGATTAATGGGGTTGCTCTATTCAATATTCTGTTTTGATGTGTCTATAATGTTGTGTATTTCTTTTGATTTTGCTGTACCTAATAGAAGAACAACTATTTTGAAGAAAACGAGATATACAATGGTACTATTATTGTTGTCCTGGTGACCTGCTGTGATGTTCTGTGCCAGTGTCAATACACTGTCTCAATTGGCTTTTTTCCAACCTGTTTTGTTGTATATTACTACTTCCAAGTTAATGCAAATTAAATAAAAATAAAACAATAGAACATGAGAAAACAAGGTAACAAAATACCTCCAAAAACACCCAACTCCATCAAAGCTGATCCATGTGACATGGATGACGAGAAACTCAAAAACAAAACAACAGAATTATATAAGGTGATTAAAAAGTAAATAACAACAACAAAATAGATCAATAAGGTACTGAGCAAGCTGAAACATGATATAACTAAACAGATAATGTACTTAAAAAGCAAAAGGAGGAAAAGAAATTGTGCTAAAGGATATAACAGCATGTATGTTTAAGTGTGTGAGATTGATAACCATATTACCAAGTTTTGTTGGATCGTTGAACAGAACTGTGACAGCCTCACTGTTCACTTTGTATGCCTTAATTTGTAACATGAGCAACTGTTTCTAAGAAGACAATATGTAATTTATCAAGCAGTGATTTATTAACTTTTTATGAAATTCTGTATTATTTCTACCCTTTTTTCTGCTTTGCTTTTTTCTCTTTAAATAAAATTTAAAAAAAAATAAAATAATATTTCACAAATTTAAAATTTATAACTGTAGATTGGCCCATCAGATTTTTTCAATGTCAATATAGGTTTTCACAACAGAATGAAAGAAATTTAACAATGATTGTTATATTGCATATTTTTCTTTTCTTTTTCTTTTTTCAAAGAAATAAAATAAAATTAAAGAGAATAGAAAAGCACAGAAGGGTAGACCAATACCAAATTCAAGGCATTCAAAGGAAAAAAATTCTCATCTTAGAATCACTAGTTGATACATTACTTGTTGTCATCTCAAAAAATAGTTGCCAAAATTTAAAAAATCAAAGCATAAATAGTAGCTAGACACTCAAACTTTGACAGCACAAATCCTTCTGTTCAACAGAAACTCAGTAATATGGTCAACTGTCTTACACACTATTCATTTCATTATACTCTTTAGAGTACTTTCCTTCCCTTTCACTTTCACAGTATCTATCATCCTCTTTGGATCCCAGTATTTGGTCAGTTTTTGTTATTTTTACACTAGAGAGATAATGTGATATTTACTCATGTGAGTCCAGTTTATTTCACTAATGAAGATATTTTCAAGTTGGCTCCATTTACCTATAAAGGCCACAAGATCATTTTTTATGGCTGAGTAGTATTCCATTGTAAAAAATACCACATTTTTTTTCCTCCACTCTGCAGTTGATGGGCATTTTGGTTGTTTTTAAGATTTAGCCATCACAAATTGTGTTGCTAGGAACATAGGTGCACATATATCTCTGTGACCTGAGGTTTTCAATTTTTTTTATCTTAGCCCTCAGAGTCTCAAGCTTAGCTAGAGGGTTTTGACCCTCCTGGAGCCCTAAAAAAGTCATACAATTGTCTCTTTTTATTTAACCTCCAACGTACACTTCTTTGGGAGATCAGGGATTTAGAGCAGGACCTGATAGCTTATGAGACTATCAACAAATACTTGCCAGCAGACAGGATAAATAGACACCAAATTCAAAGACAGACTGACAAACATCTTACACATCAGAGTGTACTCAAATATATTTTCTGCCACATTGAACTAAAATAATGGCTTTTCAAATTTACATGTTATAACTATAAATTTACAGATTAATTGCAAGTCAATTCCTAGAGATCTAATACAAAAAGATTTAGGAAACAAGCACACAGCATGTTGGGGCCACTGAGAACTCTCTAAGTTACTCAGCACATTGTGAATGGGCTTGATTGAAGCTCCTTTTCTGAACTGATCCCCTTCATTCTTCAGGCTGTAAAATCTGTTCATCTCTGGCATCCGAAAGCTTCAGGGCATCTCTCAGACACTCCAGGCCACTTGAGCACTCCTGTGTGGCACTTTTCCTATTGAATCCACAGGTATGAACCATCACAAACTCATTTGTCTATCAACAATATTTTATAAACTGGCATACTAAGCAGATACAAGATACACAGACTGACAAACATCTTACACATCAGAGTGTATTCAAATATATTTTCAGCCAAACTGATTTAAAATAGTTTTCCAATTTTAGAATTCATAACTATAAATTAACTTGTCAGATTAGAAGTTTGTCAGATTAGAAACTTGTCAGATTTTCTATAGGCCAATTAGAAGAAATATAGAATAAAATGATTTAGGAAATAAGCACACAGCTTGTCTGGATCTTTGAGAGCTACGTTCCTCAGAGGTTGTCTATCAACTTGAATCCTGCCCCTTTTCTGAACTACCTTGGTTTTTACTTCCCTGTGTTCTTGTGGCTGGAACACCTGTCCATCTCTGACACCCGATGCCCTCGGGGCACTTCTCAGGCACTACAGACCACACTTGCACTCCTGTATGGCACATGTATGGTTGATTCCACAGGTGGGGACAATTCCTAGCTCATTTGACTCACAAGAACTGCTTACAAACCTACAAGGCAAGCAGACACTGCATACACAGCCAGACTGACAAACACCCTGTGCATCAGTGTGTACTCAAATATATGATTAGCCAAACTGAATTCAAATAATATTTTACAAGTTTAGATTTTATAGCTATAAATTCAATGGTCAGATTATTTGTAGGTCAGTTAGTAGAGAGCTCAATTAAAATGATTTTATAAAGAAGCACCCAGTTTCTCAAGGTATGTGAGAACACTCTGAATTCCCCAAGGCTTGTGTATACACTGGTACTATACCTCTTTGCTCAACTAGATCAAGTTTTCTTGTTGATTTTGGGGCTAGAACCCTGTTCATCTCCTGCACCCATTATCCTCAGACATTTCTCAGTCTCTCCATACCACCTGGGCAATCCTGTAGGGCACTTGTACAGTTGATACCACAAGTGTGAATGATCATTAGCTCATTTGAGTCCCCAAAATTTTTTTACAGATAGACAGGACAAGCAGACACTAAACACACAGGCAGAATGACAAAAGTCTTACACATTACAGTGTACTGACATAAAGTTTTAGCAAAATTAAATTAAAATAATGCCTTAGAAATTCCAATTTATAACTATACATTTACTCATCAGGTTGGGTATTGGTAAATTAGAAGAGATCTCATATAAACGTTTTTAGAAAACAATCAGACAGCTTGTTGGTGTATGTGAGAACTACTTAAGTTCCCCAGGTGTTGTTTTAATATGTGTATCATGCCCATTTGCTTAAACAGTTTGATATTTAGTCCCTTGTGTTTAAGGGTCTGGAATACCTGTTCATCTTAAGCAATCCAGGGCCTCATGACATTTCTTGGGTGGTCCCTCCATATGGGCACTCATGTAAAGCACTTGTGATTTTGAGTCCACAGATGTGAATGACTACTAGATCATTTGACTCCCAAGAATAGCTTACAAAGACACAGGACAAACAGACACCAGATACACAGACAAACAGAACTCTTACACATCAGAATGTATTCAAATTTTCAGTCAAATTGAATTGAAAGTGCTTTACAAATTTAGAATTTATAACTATAAATGGACTCATCAAATTTCTTATAGGTCAAGTAGCAGAGACCTCATACAAAAGCACTTAAGAAACAAGCACCCAGCTTGTTGTTGTGAGAACTCACTAGTGTCCCATGGTGTTGTTTGTACTTGTATCACCATCCTTTTGAGAACTGGCTGGATTCATATTTCTGTGTTTTAGAGGCTTAAACACCTGTTAATCTAGCAACCTGCACCCTCAAGCTATTTCTCAGTCATTTGGTACCACTTGGGTATTCCTGTAGGTAACTCTTGCTGTTGATTTCACAGGCATGAATGATCACTATCTCATTTGACTGCCAACAATTGCTTACAAACAGGAAGGACAAACAGGCCCAGGACACACAGACTGAAAAATGTCTTACACACATGATTGTACTCAATAATACTTTTAGCTAAATTGGATTAAAATAAAGTTTTACAAATTTAGAATTTGTGAATGTAAATTGACCCGTCAAATTTGTTATATGTCAATTAGAAAAGATCTCTAATAAATAAAATTAGTAAACAAACAAATAGCTAGTTGGGGTCTGTGAGAACTCTTTGATTTCCCCAGAGTTTGTTTATATACTTGTATAAAGTGACTTTGCTGAGCTAGTAATATGGTTAGTACCCTGTATTATGGAGGTGAGAACACTGGTTCATCTTCAGTGTCACATTCAGTCAGGGTGTTTCTCTACTGCTCCATGCCACAGGGGCACTCCTGTAAGGCATTTTAGCATTGACTCCACAGGTGTGAAAGATCAATAGCTCATTTGACTCCCAACAATTGATTAAATTAAACACTCATCAAACAGACACCAGATATCCAGACAGATTGACAAATATCTTATGCATCACAATGTACTTAAGTACCTTTTTAACCCAAATGAATTAAAATAAAACTTCACAAATTTGAAATTTATAACTAAATGGACCCACTATATTTCTTATAAGTCAAGTAGTAGACATCTTGTAGAAAGGCATTTAAGAAACAAGCCCACAGCTTGTCGGAGTTTGAGAACACAATGAGTTCCCAGATGCTGTTTATATTCTGGTGTCATTCCCTTTTGCTGAGAAATCTCAATTCTCAGTCACATGTTTTCTTGTGGTGGAACACATGTTCATCACCAGCACTCCATGCCCTCAGGAAGTTTGGTCAGGAAATACTGCCACTTGGGCATTCCTGTACAGCACTTGCACTTTTTGACTGCACAGGTGTAAGTTATCACTAAATCATTAGTCTCCCAACAAATCCTTACAAATAGGACAGATACCAGATACACAGACAGACTGACAAACATCTTACACTTAAGTGAGTACTCAAATATATATTTAGCTAAATAGAATTAAAGTGAAGTTCTACAAATTTAGAATTTACAATTACAAATTGGCTCGACTGATTTGTTATATGTCAATATGCTGAGATCCCTTATAAAAGATTTTTGGAAACAAGCACAGAGCATGCCAGGGTAAGTGAGATTCATGAGGGGTATTTATGTACTTCAATCATGCCTGTTTGCTGAACTAGCTTCATTCTTAATCTTTGTGTCCTTGTGTTTGAAACACTTGTTCATCTCTGGCTACCAATGTCCTCAGGGCCTTTCTCAGGCACTGGGTTACACTTGGGCACTCCAGTAGAGCATTTGTGCTTTGTATTCCAGAGGTCTAAATGATTACTAGCTTATTTGATTTTCTACAATTGTTTAAGAACTGACTAGATAAACAGACACCAGATAAGCAGACAATCATCTTACACATCAGAGTGTACTCAAATATGTTTTCCACCAAATTGAATCATAACAATATTCTACAAATCTAGATTTTATAACTATAAATTGACTCATCAGATTTTTTAAAGATCAATTAGCAGAGGTCTGATAAAAATATTTCAGAAACAGCTCACAGCTCATAGAGTTCTGTGAAAACCCTTTAAGTTAACAAGGTGTTTTTTTTTTTGCATACTTGTATCATGCCCCTTTCATGAATTAGCTCAATTTTTAATTCTGTGTGTTGTTAGTCTGGAAATCCTGTTTTTTTCTAGCAGCCCAAGTGGTCAGGGCATTATTCTGGTGCTCTGTCCCACTTTTGAACTCCTGAAGAGCACTTGTGATTTTGACTCCACAGTTGTTAGGGATTGGTATCTCATTAGACTCCCAACTTTTGCTTACAAATAGACAAAACAGACACCAGATGTACAGATACACTTCAAAACATCATATATATCACTGTATACTCAAATGTATTTTTAGCCAACCTGAATTAAAGTAATGTTTTGCAAATTTAGAGTTTATAACTATAAATTGACTTGTCAGGTCAATTAGCAGAGATCTCATTTAAAACATTTGAGGAAAGAAGTTCACAGCTTATTGGAATCTCTGGGCACTCTTTACATTCCCCAGGTGTTGTTTTTATATGTGTATCACACGCCTATGCTGAGCTAGCTTGATCCTCAGTTCCGTGTGTTCTATGGACTTGAAAAGCATTTTATGTCTGGCACTCATGCTGTCAGAGGATTTCTGAGGCACTCCGTGGCTCTTGGGCACTCCTGGAGAGCATGTGTGCATTGACATCACAGGTGTGAAAAATATCAAGCTCGTTTGACTTCCAAAATATGCTTAATAAAAGACTGGCTGAACAGACACCAGATTTAAAAACAGATTTATAAGCATCTTAAACATCAGAGTGTAGTCAAGTATATTTTCAATGAAATTAAATTAAAACAATTTTTTTCAAATTTTGAACTCATAACTATACATTGACTCATCAAATTTCTTACCGATCAAGTGGAGTTCTCAGAGAAGAGGGTTTAGGAAAAAGCACACAGCTTGTTGGTGTCTGTGAAAACTAATTTCCCCAGGCATTGATTATATACTTGTATCATATCTATTTGCTGAAGTAGCTTGACTCTTAGTCCCTGTTGTTCTTAGGCTGGAACACCTGTTCATCTCAGCACCCAATGCAATCAGGGCATCTCAAGCCCTCTGTTTCCCTGGAAGCTTGAAGAACACTTGTGCCTGGGAATCCAAAGGTGAGAGCCATCACTGTCTCATTAGACTTCCAACATATGATTACAGGCAGACAAAACAAACAGACATCAGATACCAGACAGGTTTCAAAAAGTCTTACCCATCATGTTGTACTCAAATACACTTTTAGCCAAATTAAGTTAAAAGAGCGTTTTCAAAATTTAGTATTTATACCTATAAATTCAATCGTCAGTTTTGTTACAGGTCAATTAGCAGAGATCTCATATAAAAGCATTTAGGAAAAAAGCAAAAGCATCTCAGGGTCAGTGAGAACTAATTTCCCGAGCTTTGTTTTTTTAAATGTACTTGTATCATGCCCCTTATCTGAAATAGCTCAATTGTTAGTCCCCTGTGTTCTTGGAGAACAAAGAGGTATTCATCTCAGGCACCCAATGCTCACAGGACATTTTGCAGGCACTCTGTACAGTTGGGCACTCCTGTAGGGCATTAGTGCTTTGTACTTCACAGGTAGGAAAGATCAGTAGCTCTTTTGACACCCAATGATGGCTGAATTACAAACTCAACAAACACATACTAGATTTACAGACAGACTGACAAACATCTTACGTATCAGAATGTACTCAAATGTATTTTCAGCCAAAGTGAATTAAAATAATGATTTACTAATTTAAAATTTATAACTATACATTTACCAGTCAGATTTGCTACAGTTTAATTAGCAGAGATCTCATATAAAAGGATTGAGGAAATAAGCACACAGTACATTGGGGTCAGTGACATGTTTCTAACATCCCCAAGTGTTGTTGATGTGGTTCTATCATGCCCCTTTCCTGAACTAGCTGTATTCTTAGTGCTCTGTGTTTTGGGACCTGAACAGCTGTGCATCCCTGGCTTCCCATGTTGCTGTATTTTACCACTCTAGACTTTATAACTATAAAATGACTCATTAAATTTCTTACAGGTCAATAAGCAGAGATCTCATAGAACAGCATTTAGGAAATGAGCACAGAATATGTCAGGGTCTCTGAGAACATTCTATGTTGCCCAGGATTTGTTTATGTACATGTGTCATTCCTCTTTTCTGAACTAGCTGCATTCTTAGTATCCTGTGTTCTTAGGGCTGGAAAAGCTGTGTATTCCCAGCTTCCCATGGTGCAGGGTGTTTCTCAAGTGCTCTGTGTCATTTGGGCACTACTATTGGGCATTTGAGGTTTTGACACCACAGGTGTGAATTGTCACTAGCTTATTTGACTATAAACATTTTCTTACAAACAGAAAGGAAGAGCAGACACCAGAATAAAAGACAGATTGACAAACATTTTGCATATCAAAATGTACTTAATATATTTTTAGCCAAGTTGAATTAAAATAAAGTTTTAAAACTTGACCTGCCAGATTTCTTATGGGTCATTTAGAAGAGATTTTGAATAACAGGATTTAGGAATCAAGCATATGGCTTATATGTGTCTGTGATTGCCCTCTTTGTTCACCCAGGGTTTGTTTATATACTTGTATCCCACATCTTTGCAGAACTAGCTCAATTATTGGTTCCCTGAGATTATGGAGATGGAAAACCTGTTCATCTCCAGCACTTCATGCCATCAGGGCTTTTCTAAGGAGTTCCTGCCACTTGTGAACTGTACAACATTTGTGATTTTGCCTCCACAGATTTGAATGATTACTAGCATGTTTCACTGCCAACAATTGTTTTAAAACAGGTTGGACAGACCTACCCAGCTACCCAGACTAAAAAATATCTTACATATCAGAATGGTACACAAATATCTTTTTGACCAAACTCGATTTTAAAAATATTTTACCAATTTAGAATTTATGACTATAAATTGACCTATCATATTTGTTATAGGTCACTTAGCAGAGATCTCATTAAAAAGATTCAGGAAACAATCTTACACCTTGTCAGGTCCTGTGAGAGCTCTCTAAGTTCCCTAGAGGTTGTTTATATATCTGTATCATTCTCTATTGCTCAGCTAGCTCAATTCTCAGTCCCCTGTGTTCTTGGGTCTGGAACACCTGTCCATCTGCAGCACTATATGCATTCAGGGTGTTTCTAAGTCACTCCATGTCACTTGGGCAATCCTGAGGGCACATGTGCTATTTATTCAACAGATGTGAAGGATCCCTAGCTCATTTGACTTCAAAGAATTTTTTACAAACAGACAAGATAATAAGACAATGGATTCACAGACAGAACCACATATGCCAATGAAAACTGTCTAAGTGCCCAGCGGTGATTTATATATATATATGCATCAGGCAGCATTTCTGAACTGCCTCGATTCTTATACACCTGTGTACTTTGAGCTGGAACCCTTGTTAATTGTCAAGCAACCCATGCCACCAGGGTGTTACTCAGGTGGTCTGTCTCATGTTGGCAGTCCTGAAGGGCACTTGTCATTTTGACTCCAGAGGTGTGACTGATCACTAACTCACTAGACTCCAAACAAATGCTTACAATTGGAAAAGACAGACACCAGATACACAGACAGGCTGACAAATATCTTACATCTCAGAGTGTACTGAAATATACTTTTAGCCAAACTGGCTAAAAATAATATTTTACAAATTTCAAATTTATAACTAAAAATTCACTTGTGAGATTTGTTATAGGTCAATTAACAGAGATCTGGGTTACAAGGATTTAGGAAACAAGCACATCTAGTGTCTGGCTCTGCAAGGACTCTACATTGTAAAGGGTTGTTTGTTTAATTTTATAATGCCTTTTTGCTGAACTAGATCCATTCTTAGTCCCCTGTTTTCTTAGGGCAGCAATAACTGTTAAGCTTCCACCTCCTATGTCATCAGGGCTTTTAGCAGTGTCTGTATGTCACTTGGGCAATCTTTTAGGGCACTTTTGCTTTAGCTTGCACAGGTGTGAGTGACCATTAGCTCATTTGACTCCCAACATTTGCTTACAAACAGACAGGAAAAGCAGATACCAGATGCTTAGACTGACAAACATCTTACCCATCATGGTGTACTCCTTTTTAGCCGAATTGAAGTAATGTTTTAGATATTTGCAATTCATAGCTTTAAATTGACTCATCACATTTCTTACAGTTAAATCAGCAGGGTTCTCAGAGAAAATCCTGTATAAAAAGACACACATCTTGTTGTGGTCTGTGCAACTGTCTCACTTGTGAGACAGTTGCTGCTTATATATTTGTATCATGCCCCTTGGCTGAACTAGTGCTATTGCTCATCCCTTGTGTTTTCAGAGCTGGAAAACCTGATCTTCTCCAGTGCCCCTTGTCACTCTGCCCACTTTTGCCCTCTTGAAAGGCATTCTTGAACGCTTTGGATTCCACAGCTGTGAATGATCACAAGCTCATTATACTCCCAATAATTGCTAACAAACATACAGAACACATACCAGATACACCTTACAAATCACAGTGTACAGAAATGTGTTTTTAGCCAAACTGAATTAAAGCAAAATTTCAGAAATTTAGAATTTATAAGTATAAATTAACTTGTCACATTTTATAGGGCAATTAGAAGAGATATCCAATGAAAGCATTTAGAAAACAATCACACAGTTTTATGGGGTCAGTGAGAACATTCTAAATGTCCCAGTGGTTCTTTAGATACTTGTATCATGCCATTTGAAGAACTAGCTCAATTCTTAGTCCACTATGTTCTTCAGGTTGCAACACCAGTTCATCTCCAGCACCCCATTTCATCATGACATTATTCAGACTGTGTCCCACTTTGGCACTCCTAAAAGACACTGGTGCATTTGACTCCACAGGTGGGAGTGCTCACTAGCTCATTAGACTCCCCACAATTGCTTACAAATAGACAGGACAGATACACACTATAAACACAGACCAAAGGCAAACATTTTACACATCACAATGTACTCAAATTTTTACCAAACAAATTGAAATAATGTTTCACAAACTTAGAATTTATAACTATAAATTGACCTGTGAGATTTGTTTTAGGCCAATTAGCAGATATCTCATAGGAAAGCACTTAGGAGTCAAGCACTCAGCTTGTTGGTGTCTGTGAGAAATCTCTAAGTTGCCCAGGGTTTTATATATATACACTTCAGGGTGTACTAAATATATTTTCAACCAAAGTGAATTAAAATAATGTTTCACCAATGTAAAACTTATAACTATAAATGGACTCACCAAGTTTCTTATGGGTCAAGTAGCAGTGAGATCATTTAAAAGGTTTTAGCAAACAAGCACATAGCATACAGGGGTCAGTGAGAACTCTCCAAGTTCCTGGGTGTTGTTTTTCTACTTGCATCATGTCCCTTTTCTGAACTAGCTGGATTGTTCCCGTGTTCTTGGGACTGGAACATATGTTCATCTCTGGCAACTAACGCCCTGGATTCCGCAGTTCTGCATGATCACCAGAACATTTGAATCCTAGTTATGGCTTACAGAGAGGACAGACATCAGATACTTAGACAGACTGACACTCATCAAAGTATAATATGTATAAATATAAAATATATTTTAGCCAAATAAAATTAAAATAATACTTTAAAAATTTAAAATTTATAACTATGAATTTACTCATCAAATTACTTATAGGTCCACTGGCAGAGATCTAGTAGAAAAGCATTGCAGAAAACAAGCACACAGCTTGTCTGGTCTGTACGTTCCCCAGGCTTTTATCTATACTTATATTCAGGCCTTTGCTGAACTAGCTCAATTTTTAGTTAACTGTGTATATGGGGTTGTGTCACCTGCTTATCTCTGGAACCCCATGCCCTCAGGGTATTTCTCAAGATTTCCTGCCACTTGAGAACTCCTGTAGAGCACTTGTGCCTTTGACTCCAAGATGTGAGTCATTGTTACATGATTTAATTCCCAACAATTGTTTACAGACAGACTGGACACACAGACACTAGATACAAAGACAGAATAACAACATTTACATGTCAGAGTGTACGTCAATATATTTTCAGCCAAATCAAATTAAAAGAAAGTTGTTCAAATTTAGAATTTACAATGATAAATTGACCTGTCTGGTTTGTTATAGGCCAATTAGCAGAGATCTGCTATATAAGGATTTATGAAACTAGCACACATCTCCTTTGAGTCTGTGATACCACTCTAGGTTCCCTAGAGTATTTTTTATATGCTTGTATCAGGCCCCATTGGTGAACTAGCTCAATTTTTAATCTGTCATGTTTTGGGGGCTGAAACACCTATTTATCTCATGCATCTGATGCCATCAGAGTGTTACTCAGTAGCACTGTACAATTTTGACACCCCTGAAGTGCACGTTTCCTCTTGACTCCACAGGTGTGAGCAATCAATTGCTCATTAGACTCTCAACAACTGCTTACAAACTGATAGCACAAATAGACACCAGATACACAGACTGACACACATAGCTCAGAGTGACTCAAATATATTTTTAACAAAACTGTATAAAATAATCTTTGGCAAATTTAGAACTTATAACTATAAATGTAGCTGTCAGAGTTTTTATAAGTCATTTAGCAGATATCTCATATAAAATGATTTAAGAGACAAGCACACAGTGTGTTGAAGTCAGTGAGAAATATCTACTTTCTCCAGAGGTTGTTAATGTACTTGTATCATGCCACTTTCCTGAACTACTTGGATACTTATCTACTGTGCTCTTGTGGCTGGATCACCTGTACATCTCCATCATGGCGTGCCTTCCAGTAGTTACTCAGGTGCTCTGCCACACCTTGGAACTCCAGAAGGGCACTTTTCCTTTAGATTCCACAGCTGTGAATGAACAATAGCTCATTTGACTCCCAACAATTGCTTATAAAGAGTCAACAAACTATCATCATATACAGTGACAGACTGACAAAATGGCTTTCACATCACAGTGTACTCATATACCATATTAGACAACTTAAAGTAGTGGTTTACAAATTTAGAATTTGCATTTCTCTCATGACTAATGATGATGAACATTTCTTCATGTATTTATTTGCCTTTCATATTTCTTCATCTGAGAACTGTGTATTCATTTCAGATGCCCAGTTTTGGACTGGGTCTTTGAATTTCGAGGGTCTGATTTTTTTTTTAATTCTTTATACCTTCTAGACAGAAGTCCTTTGAGGAACAGTCCATGAATATTTTTTCTCAATTTGTGGGATTTCTTTTCACACTGCTGGAAACTTCTTTTGACATACAGAAACTCTTTCTGCATAAGATGTGGTCCCAGTTATTGATTCTAGGAAGTATTTCCCGTGTAGTTTGGTTCTTGTTCATGAATTCCCTTCCTACTCATATATCTTTGAGAATTTTAGCTACTTTGTCTCCCAGCAGTTTTAGTGTTTCTGTTTTAAGTGTGACATGATGTTGGCAAAAACAAAAAAACTGTTATGTCGTTCTTCTGATTCACCTTAGAAATACCTCAAACACAAGTGAAACACACTAAGCTGAAGTAGCACTCAGCAGTAATGCACACTTGCTGATTCCCAGAAGTAGGATTGCTTACTCACTATATGCCACATGATGTTGGCAAACAACTGCTGTGTCATTCTTGTGATTTACCTTATAAATACCTAACACACAAGTGTAATTCACTGGGCTAAAAGAACACTCACTAAAAAAGGACTCTTTTTCTTTGCTACAAAGTGCATTTGCTTACTCTACATGGTGTAACATGAAGGTGGGCAAAAATATACTATGTCACTCTTGTGATTGACCTTAGAAAGACCTTAAGCACATGTTTAATGCACTCAGCAGAAAGAGCAATCAGTGAAAACGCACCCCTGTTGTTTCTTAAAATTTGGTTTACATACTCACCACACTGTGATGAGATGTTGGGAAAAAAAGCTGCATGCAGTTTCATAGTTGTGATTTACCTTAGAAATTCCTGAAACACCAGTGTAACCCACTGGGCTGAAAGAGCACTCAATAATAATGCATCCTTTTTATTTCCCATTAAATGGATTTGCTTACTCACCACAGTGTGACAGGTTGGTGGCAAAAAACACCACAGTGATATTCTTGGTATTTACATTGGAAATACATTTTTAAAAAGTGTAAACCACTAGGCTGAAAAAGCACTCAGTAGCAACACACCCTTGTTCTTTCCTAGAAAGTGTGTGTGCTTACTAACCACAGTTTGATATGATGTGGACAAAAAAACCTGCTGTATCATTTTTATGATTTACCTTACAAATACCTGAAACAGAAGTGTAAGGCACTAAGCTGAAGTAGCACTCAGTAATAACACACACTTGCTCATTCCCAGGAGTAGAATTGCTTTCTCACTATATGCCATGTGATGTTGGGAAAAAAACTGCTGTGTCATTCTTGTGATTTACATTATAAATACCTCACACACAAGTGTAATGCACTGGGCTAAAAGAACACTCAGTATAAAAGGACTCTTTTTCTTTCCTAGGAAGTGCATTTGCTTACTCTTCAAGGTGTAACATGAAGTTGGGCAAAAAAGTACTATGTCAGTCTTGTGATTTACCTTAGAAAGACCTTAAGCACCTGTTTAATGCACTGGGCAGAAAGAGCAATCAGTGAAAACGCGCCCTTGTAGTTTCTTGAAATTTGGTTTGCATACTCACCACAGTGTGATGAGATGTTGTGAAAAAAATCTGCAGTTTCATAGTTGTGATTTACCTTAGAAATTCCTGATACACAAGTGTAACGCACTGGGCTGAAAGAGCACTCAGTAATAACACACCCTATTTGTTTCCCAGAGAGTGGATTTGCTTACTCACCACAGTGTGACATGTTGGTGGCAAAAACACTACACTGTCATTCTTGTTATTTACGTTGGAAACACCTTTAAAAAAGTGTAACGCACTGGGCTGAAAAAGCACTCAGTTGTAACATACCCTTGTTTTTCCCTAGAAAGTATGTGTGCTTACTCACCAGAGTGTGACATGATGTTGGCAAAAAAACTAGTGTGTCATTCTTGTGATTCACCTTAGAAATACCTCAAACACAAGTGAAACACACTAAGCTGAAGTAGCTCTCAACAGTAATGCACAATTGCTGATTCCCAGAAGTAGGATTGCTTACTCACTATATGCCACGTGATGTTGGAAAATACTGCTGTTTCATTCTTGTGATTTACCTTATAAATACCTCACACACAAGTGTAATGCACTGGGCTAAAAGAGCACTCACTAAAAAAGGACTCTTTTTCTTTCCTGGAAAGGGCATTTGCTTACTCTACACGGTGTAACATGAATTTGGACAAAAATATACTATGTCACTCTTGTGATTGACCTTAGAAAGACCTTAAGCACATGTTTAATGCACTGGGCAGAAAGAGCAATCAATGAAAAAGCACCCTTGTGATTGCTTAAAATTGGGTTCGCATACTCACCACAGTGTGATGAGATGTTGGGAAAAAAAATCTGCAGTTTCATAGTTGTGATTTACCTTAGAAATTCCTGAAACACAAGTGTAACGTACTGGGCTGAAAGAGCACTCGGTAGTAATGCACCCATTTCTTTCCCAGAAATTGATTTGCTTACTAAACACAGTGTAACATGTTGGTGGCAAAAACACAACAGTGTTTTTCTTGTTATATACATTGGAAATACCTTAAAAAAAATTGTAATGCAATGAGCTGAAAAAGCTCTAATTAGTAACAGCCTTCTTCCTTCCTAGAAAGTGAGTGTGCTTACTCACCACAGGTTGATATGCTGTTGGCAAAAAAAACTGCTGTGTCATTGTTATGATTTACCTTACAAATACCTGAAACACAAGTGTAACGCAGTAAGCTGAAGTAACACTCAGTAGTAACGCACACTTGCTCATTCCCACAAGTAGGATTGCTTACTCACTATATGCCATGTGATGTTGAGAGGAAAACTGCTGTGTCATTCTTCTGATTTACCTTTGAAATACCTCAAACACAAGTGTAATGCACTGGGTTAAAAGAACACTCAGTAAAAAAGGACTCTTTTTCTTTCCTAGAAAAGGCATTTGCTTCCTGTGCATGGTGTAACATGAAGTTGTGCTAAAAACTACTATGTGATTCTTGTGATTGACTTTAGAAAGACCATAAGCACATGTCTAATGCACTGGGCAGAAAGAACAATCAGTGAAAAAGCACCATTGTGGTTTCTTAAAATTTTGTTCGCATACTCACCGCAGTGTGATGAGATACTGGGAAAAAATTCTGCAGTTTCATAGTTGTGATTTCCTTAGAAATTCCTGAAACACAAGTGTAACACACTGGGCTGAAAGGGCACTCAATAATAATGCAACTTTTCTGTTTCCCAGAAAGGGGTTTGGCTTACTCACCACAGTGTGACATGTTGGTGGCAAAACACTACAGTATGATTCTTATTATTTAAGTTTGAAATACTTTTAAAAAAGTGCAAAGCACTGGGCTGAAAAAGCACTCAGTAGCAATAAACCTTTGTTCTTTCATAGAAAGTGGGTGTGCTTATTCAACAGAGTGTGACATGATTTTGGCAAAAATCTGCTGTGTCATTCTTGTGATTTACCCTAGAAATACCTCAAAAACAAGTGTAATGCACTGGGCTAAAAGAACACTGAGTAAAAAAGGCGGCATTTTATTTCCTAGAAATTGCATTTGCTTACTCTTTATGGTGTAATATGAAATTGGGCAAAAAACTACTATGTCATCCTTGTGATTAACCTTAGAAAGACCTTAAGCACATGTTTAACGCACTGGGCAGAAAGATCAATCAGTGAATACGCACCCTTGTGGTTTCTTAAAATTTTGTTTGCATACTCACCACATTGTGAGGAGATGTTGAGAAAAAAAGCTGCAGTTTCATAGTTGTGATTTACTTTAGAAATTCCTGAAACACAAGTGTAACGCACTGGGCTGAAAGAGCACTCGGTAATAATGCACACTTTTTGTTTCCCAGAAAATGGATTTGCTTGCTCACCACAGTGTGACATGTTGGTGGCAAAAACACCACAGTGTCATTTTTGTTATTCATGTTGGAAATACCTTAAAAAAAAGTGTAATGCACTGTGCTGAAAGAGAACTCAGTATAACACACCCTTGTTATTTCCTAGAACGTGGGTGTGCTTACTAACCAGAGTGTGACATGATGTTGGGAAAAAAAAAATTGCTATGTCATTCTTGCAATTTACATTAGAACTACCTCAAACACAAGTGAAATGCACTGGGCTAAAAGAACATTTAGTAAAAAAGGACTATTTTCTTTCCTAGAAATTGCATTTGCTTATTCTGCATGGTTTAACATGAAGTTGGGATAAAAACTACTATGTCATTCTGGTGATTTACCTTAGAATGACCTTAAACACTTGTATAATGCACTGGTCAGAAAAAGCAATGAGTGAAAATGCACCCTTGTTGTTTCGTGAATATTGGTTTGCATACTCACCACACTGTGATGAGATGTTGCGAAAAAAAATTTGCAGGTTCATAGTTGTGATTTACCTTGGAAATTCCTGATACACAAGTGTAACACATTGGGCTGAAAGTGCCCTCAGTAACGCATACTTGCTGATTCCCAGAAGTAGGATTGCTTACTCACTATATGCCACGTGATGTTGGAAAAAATACTGGTGTGTCATTCTTGTGATTTACCTTAGAAATATCACAAACACAAGTGAAATGGACTAAGCTGAATCAGCCCTCAGTAGTAATGCACACTTGCTGATTCCCAGAAGTAGGATTGCTTACTCACTACATGGCACATGATGCTGGGAAAAATACTGGTGTGTCATTCTTGTGATTTACCTTTGAAATACCTCAATCACAAGTGTAATGCACTGGGCTAAAAAACACTTAGTAAAAAAGGTCTCTTTTTGTTTCCTAGAAAGTGCATTTGCTTACTCTGCATAGTGTAACATGAAGTTGGGATAAAAACTACTATGTCATTCTTGTGATTAAGCTTAGAAAGACCTTAAACAGCTGTTTAAGGCACTGGTCAGAAACAGCAATCAGTGAAAATGCACCCTTGTTTTTTCATGAATATTGGTTTGCATACTCACCACAGTGTGATGAGATGTTGGGAAAAAATTTTGCAGTTTCATAGTTGTGATTTACCTTAGAAATTCCTGATAGACTTGTGTAACACACTGGGCTGAAAGAGCACTCAGTAATAATGCACACTTTTTGTGTCCCAGAAAATGGATTTGCTTGCTCACCGCAGTGTGACATGTTGGTAGCAAAAACACCACAGTGTTATTCTTGTCAATTAAGTTGGAAATACCTTTAAAAAAGTGTAAAACACTGGGCTGAAAAAGCACTCAGTAATAACACACCCTTGTTCTTTCCTGGAAAGTCCTATGCTTACTCACCAGAGTGTGACATGAGGTTGGCAAAAAAACCTGCTGTGTCATTCCTGTGATTTACCTTAGAAATACTTCAAACACAAGTGAAACGCACTAAGCCGAACTATAAGTCAGTAGTAACGACACTTGCTCATTCCCAAAGGAAGGATTGCTTACTAACTATATGGCAAGTGATGTTGGCAAAAATAACTGCTGTGTCATTCTTGTAATTTACGTTAGAAATGCCTCAAACACAATGAAACACATTAAGCTGAATTAGCCCTCAGTAGTAACGCACACTTGCTGATTCTCAGAAGTAGGATTGCTTAGTCACTACATGGCAGGTGATGTTGGGAAAAATACTGATGTGTCATTCTTGTGATTTTCCTTTGAAATACCTCAAACACAAGTGTAATGCACTGAGCTAAAAGAACACATAGTAAAAAAGGACTCTTTTTCTTTCCTAGAAAATGCATTCGCTTACTCTACTTGGTGTAACATGAAGTTGGGATAAAAACTACTATGTCATTCTGGTGATTTACATTAGACAGACCTTAAACACCTGTTTAACGCACTGGTCAGAAAGAGCAAGCAGTGAAAACGCACCCTTGTAGTTTCATAAATATTGGTTTGCATACTCACCACAGTGTGATGAGATGTTTGGAGAAAAAATTTGTACTTTCATAGTTGTTATTTACCTTAGAAATTCCTGATACTAAAGTGTAACGCACTTGGCTGAAAAAGCACTCAGTAATGCACACTTGCTGATTTCCAGAAGTAGGATTGCTTATTCACTATATGCCATGTGATGTTGGAAAAAATACTGGTGTGTCATTGTTGTGATTTACCTTTGAAATACCTCAAACACAAGTGAAACGCACTAAGCTGAATTAGCCCTCAGTAGTAACGCACACTTTTTGATTCCAGGAATAGGATTGTTTACTCACTATAGGCCACATGATTTTGGGAAAAATACTGGTGTGTCATTCCTGTAATTTATCTTTGAAATACCTCAAACACAAGTGTAATGCACTGGGCTAAAAGAACACATAGTAAAAAAGGATTCTTTTTCTTTCCTAGAAAGTGCATTAGCTTACTCTGCATAGTGTAACATGAAGTTGAGATAAAAACTACTATGTCATTCTTGTGATTTACCTTAGAAAGACCTTAAACCCCTGTTTAATGCACTGGCCAGAAAGAGCAATCAGTGAAAACGCACCCTTGTTGTTTCGTAAATATTGGTTTGCATACTCACCACAGTGTGATGAGATGTTGGGGAAAAAAAATTTGCAGTTTCATAGTTGTGATCTCCCTTAGAAATTCCTGATACACAAGTGCAATGCACTGTGCTGAGGGAGCACTTATTAATAACGCACACATTTTTTTTCCCAGAAAATGGATTTGCTTGCTCACCACAGTGTGACATGTTGGTGGCAAAAACACCACAGTGTTATTCTTGTTATTTACGTTGGAAATACCTTTAAAAAAAACTGTAACGTATTGGGCTGAAAAAGCACTCAGTAGTAACACACCCTTGTTCTTTCCTAGAAAATGGGTGTGCTTACTCACCAGAGTGTGACATGATGTTGGCAAAAAAAACTGCTATGTCATTCTTGTGATTTACCTTAGAAATACCTCAAACAGAAGTGAAATGTACTAAGCCAAATTAGCCCTCAGTAGTAACGCACACTTGTTGATTCCGAGAAGTAGGATTGCTTACTCACTATATGCCACGTGATGTTGGGAAAAATACTGGTGTGTCATTCTTGTGATTTACCTTTGAAATACCTCAAACACAAGGGTAATACGCTGGGCTAAAAGAACACATAGTGAAAAATGGCTCTTTTTCTTTCAAAGAAAGTGCATTTCTTTACTCTGCATGGTGTAATACGAAGTTGGGATTAAAACTAGTATGTCATTCTTGAGATTTACCTTAGAAAGACCTTAAAAACCTGTTTAACGCACTGGCCAGAAAGAGCAATCTGTGAAAACCCACCCCTGTTGTTTCGTGAATATTGGTTTGCACACTGACCACAGTGTGATGAGATGTTGGGAAAAAAATTTGCAGTTTCATAGTTGTGATTTACCTTAGAAATTCCTGATACACAAATGTAACGCACGGTGCTGAAAGAGCACTCACTAATAACACACCCGTTTTGTTTCCCAGAAAATGGATTTGCTTGTTCACAACATTTTGACATGTTGGTGGCAAAAACACCACAGTGTTATTCTTGTTATTTACATTGGAAATACCTTTAAAAATGTGTAACACACTGGGCCGAAAAAGCACTCAGTAGTAACACACGTTGTTCTTTCCTAGAAAGTGTGTGTGCTTACTCACCAGAGTGTGACATGATGTTGGCAAAAAAAACTGCTATGTCATTCTTGTGATTTACCTTAAAAAGACCTCAAACACAAGTGAAATGCACTAAGCTGAATTAGCCCTCAGTAGTAACACACACTTGCTGATTCCCAGAAATAGGAATGCTTACTCACTACATGCCATGTGATGTTGGGAAAAATACTGGTGTGTCATTCTTGTGATTTACCTTTGAAATACCTCAAACACAAGCGAAAAGCACTAAGCTGAATTAGCCCTCAGTAGTAATGCACACTTTCTGATTCCCAGAAGAAGCATTGCTCACTCACTATATGCCACGTGATGTTGGCAAACATACTGCTGTGTCATTCTTGTGATTTACCTTTGAAATACCTCAAAAACAAGTGAATTGCACTAAGCTAATTTAGCCCTCAGTAATAACGTACCCTTGCTGATTCACAGGAGTAGGATTGCTTACTCATTATGTGCCACATGATGTTGGGAAAAATACCGGTGTGTCATTCTTGTGATTTACCTTTGAAATACCTCACACACAAGTGTAATGCACTGGGATAAAAGAACACTTAGTAAAAAAAGGACTCTTTTTGCTTCCTAGAAAGTGCATTTGCTTACTCTGCATGGTGTAACATGAAGTTGGGATACAAACTACTATGTCATTCTTGTGATTTTCCTTAGAAAGACCTTAAACCCCTTTTTAATGCACTGGGCAGAAAGGGCAATCAGTGAAAATGCACGCATGTTGTTTGGTGAATATTGGTTTGCATACTCACCACAGTGTGACGAAATGTTGCGAAAAAAAATTTGCAGTTTCATAGTTGTGATTTACCTTAGAAATTGCTGATACACAAGTGCAATGCACTGTGCTGAAAGAGCACTGAGTAATAACGCACCTGTTTTGTTTCCCAGAAAATGGATTTGCTTGTTCACAACATTTTGACATGTTGGTGGCAAAAACACCACAGTGTTATTCTTGTTATTTATGTTGGAAATACCTTTAAAAAGACTGTAACGCACTGGGGTGAAAAACCAATCAGTAGTAACACACCCTTGTTCTTTCCTAGAAAGTGGGTGTGACATGATTTTGGCCAAAAAAACTGCTGTGTCATTCTTGTGATTTACGTTAGAAATACCTCAAACACAAGTGAAATGCTCTAAGCTGAATTAGCCCTCAATAGTAACGCACAATTCCTGGTTCCCAGAAGTAGAATTGCTTACTCACTCTATGCCACATGATGTTGGGAAAAATACTGGTGTGTCATTCTTGTGATTTACCTTAGAAATAACTCAAACACAAGTGAAACGCCCTAAGCGGAATTAGCCCTCAGTAGTAACTCACAGTTGCTGATTCCCAGAAGAAGGGTTGCTTTCTCAATATATGCCACGTGATGTTGGCAAAATACTGGTGTGTAATTCTTGTGATTTACCTTTGAAATACCTCAAACACAAGTGAAACGCACTAAGCTGAATTAGCCCTCAGTAGTAACGCACACTTGCTGATTCCCAGGAGTAGGATTCCTTACTCACTATATGCCATGTGAGGTTGGCAAAAATATTGGTGTGTCATTCTTGTGATTTACCTTTGAAATATCTCAAACACAAGTTTAATGAAGTAGGCTAAAAGAACACAGTAAAGAAGGACTCTTTTTCTTTCCTAGAAAGTGCATTTGCTTACTCTGCATGGTGTAACATGAAGTTGGGATAAAAACTACTATGTCATTCTTGTGATTTACCTTTGAAAGACCTTACACAACTGTTTAATGCACTGGTCAGAAAGAGCAATCAGTGAAAACGCACCCTTATTTTTTCATGAATATTGTTTTGCATACCCTCCACAGTGTGATGAGATGTTCTGAAAAAATTTGCAGTTTCATAGTTGTGTTTTACCTTAGAAATACCTCAAACACATGTGTAATGCACTGGGCTAAAAGAACACTTAGTAATAAAGGACTCTTTTTCTTTCCTAGAAAGTGCATTTGCTTACACTGCATGGTGTAACATGAAGTTGGGATAAAAACTGCTATGTCATTCTTGTGCTTTACCTTAGAAAGACCCTAAACACCTTTTTAACACACTGGTCAGAAAGAAAAATCAATGAAAACCCACCCTTGTTGTTTCATGAATTTTGATTTGCATACTCACCACAGTGTGATGAGATGTTGGGAAAAAAATTTACATTTACATAGTTGTGATTTACCTTCGAAATTCCAGATAAACAAGTGTAATGCACTGGGCTGAAAGAGCACTCAGTAATAACGAACACATTTGTTTCCCCGAAAATGGATTTGCTTGCTCACCACGGTGGGACATAATGGTGGCAAAAACACCAAAGTGTTATTCTTGTTATTTAGGTTGGAATAGCTTTTAAAAAGTGTAATGCACTGGGCTGAAAAAGCACTCAGTTGTCACACACCCTTGTTGTTTTGTAGAAAGTGGTGTGCTTACTCACCAGAGTGTGACATGATGTTGGGAAAAAGACTGCTGTGTCATTCTTGTGTTTTACCTTAGAAATACCTCAAACACAAGGGAAACGCACTAACCTGAATTAGCCCTCACTAGTAATGCACACTTGCTGATTCCCAGAAGAAGGATTGCTTATTCACTATATGCCACATGATGTTGGCAAAAAAACGGCTGTGTCATTCTTGTGATTTACGTTAGAAATACCTCAAACACAAGTGAAATGCTCTAAGCTGAATTAGCCCTCAATAGTAACGCACACTTACTGATTCCCAGAAGTAGGATTGCTTACTCACTATATGCCACATGATGTTGGGAAAAATACTGGTGTGTCATTCTTGTGATTTACCTTTCAAATACCTCAAACACAAGGGTAATGCACTGGGCTAAAAGAAGACTTAGTAAAAAAGGACACTTTTTCTTTCCTAGGAATAGCATTTCCTTATGCTGCATGGTGTAACATGAAGTGGGAAAAAAACTACTATGTCATTCTTGTAATTTACCTTAAAAAGTCCTTAAACAATTGTTTAACGCACTGGTCAGAAAGAGCAATCAGTGAAAACATACCCTTGTTGTTTCGTGAATATTGGTTTGCATACTCACCACAGTGTGACGAGATGTTGGGAAAAAAAAATTTGCAGTTTCATAGTTGTGATTTACCCTAAAAATTCCTGATACACCAGTGTAATGCACTAGACTGAAAGAGCACTCAGTAAAAATGCACAGTTTTGTTTCACAGAAAATGGATTTCTTGCTCACAACAGTGTGACATGCTGGTGGCAAAAAACCACAGTTTTAGTCTTGTTATTTACATTGGAAATACCTTAAACAACAGTGTAACACACTGGGCTGAAAAAGCACTCAGTAATAACACACCCTTGTTCTTTACTAGAAAGTGGATGTGCTTACTCATCAGAGTGTGACATGATGTTCGTAAAAAAACTGCTGTGTCATTCTTGTGATTTACATTAGAAATACCTCAAAAACAAGTGAAATGCTCTAAGCTGAATTAGCCCTCAATAGTAATGCACACTTACTGATTCCCAGAAGTAGGATTGCTTACTCACTATATGCCACGTGATGTTGGGAAAAATACTGGTGTGTAATGCACTAAGCTGAATTAGCCCTCAGTAGTAATGCACATTTGCTGATTCCCAGAAGTAGGATTGCTTACTCATTCTATGCCACGTGCTGTTGGGAAAAACTGGTGTGTCTTTCCTGTGATTTACCTTTGAAATACCTCAAATACAAGTGTAATGCACTGGGCTAAAAGAACACTTCGTAAAAAAGGACTCTTTTGCTTTCCAGAAAGTGCATTTGCTTACTCTGCATGGTGTAACATGGAGTTGGGATAAAAACTACTATGTCATTCCTGTGATTTACCTTAGAAAGACCTTAAACACCTGTTTAATGCACTGGTCAGAAAGAGAAATCAGTGAAAATGCACCCATGTTCTTTTGTGAATATTGGTTTGCATACTCACCACAGTGTGATGAGATGTTAGGAACAGAAATTTGCAGTTTCATAGTTGTGATTTACCTTATAAATTTCTGATACACAAGTGTAACACACTGGGCTGAAACAGCACTCAGTAATAAGGCACACTTCTTTTTCACAGAAAATCGATTTCCTTGCTCACCACAGTGTGACATGTTGGTGGCAAAAACACCACAGTGTTATTCTTCTTATTTACATTGGAAATACCTTTAAAAAAGTGTAACACATTGGGCTGAAACAGCACTCTGTAGTAACAAGCCATTGTTCCTTCCTGGAAAGTGGGTGTGCTTACTCACCAGAGTGTTACATGATGTTTGCAAAAACAACTGCTCTGTCATTCTTGTGATTTACCTTTCAAATACCTCAAACACAAGTGAAATGCACTAAGCTGAATAAGCCCTCAGTAGTAAGGCACACTTGCTGATTCCCAGAAGTAGGATTGCTTAGTCACTATATGCCTCATGATTTTGGGAAAAATACTGGTGTGTCATTCTTGTGATTTATGTTAGAAATACCTCAAACACAACTATAATGCACTTGGCTAAAAGAACACTTAGTAAAAAAGGACTCTTTTTGTTTCCTAGAAAGTGCATTTGCTTACTCTGCATGGTGTAACATGAAGTTGGGATAATGTCTACTATGTCATTCTTGTGATTTACCTTTGAAATACCTCAAACACAAGTGAAAGGCACTAAGTTGAATTAGCCCTCAGTAGTAATGGCCACTTGCTGATTCCCAGAAGAAAGATTGCTTACTCACCACATAATATGTGATGGCGGCAAAAAAACCTGCTGTGCCATTCTTGTGATTTACATTTGAAATACCTCAAACACAAGTGAAGTGCACTAAGCTGTAATAGCCCTCAGCAGTAACATACACTTGCAGATTCCCAGCAGTAGGATTGCTTACTCATTATATGCCAGGTGATGTTGGGAAAAATACTGGTTTGTCATTCTTGTGATTTACCTTTGAAATACCTCAAACACAAGTGAAAAGCACTAAGCTGAATTAGCCCTCAGTAGTAATGCACACTTGCTGATTCCCAGAAGAAGGATTGCTTACTCACTATGGGACAGGTGATTTTGTCAAAAAAAACTGCTGTGTCATTCTTGTGATTTACCTTTGAAGTACCTCAAACACAAGTGAAATGCACTAAGATGATTTAGCCCTCAGTAGTATCACACACTTGTTGATTCCAGGAAGTAGGATTGCTTAAAAACTATATGCCACATGATGTTGTCAAAAATACTGGGGTGTCATTCTTGTGATTTACCTTAGAAATACCTCAAACACAAGTGTAATGCACTGGGCTAAAAGAACATTAGGAAAAAAGGACTCTTTTTCTTCCCTAGAAAGTGCATTTGCTTACCCTGCATAGTGTAACATGAAGTTGGGACAAAAACTACTATGTCATTCATGTGATTTATCTGAGAAACACCTAACACACCTGTTTAATGCAATGGTTAGAAATAGCAATCACTGAAAACGCACCCTTGTAGTTTCGTGAATATTGGTTTGCATGCTCACCACAGTGTGATGAGACGTTGGGAAAAAACATTGCAGTTTCATAGTTGTGAGTTACCTTAGAAATTCCTGATACACAAGTGTAACACACTGTGCTGAAAGAGCACTCAGTAATAATGCACAATTTTGTTTCCCAGAAAATGGATTTGGTTGCTCACCACAGTGTGACATGTTGGTGGCAAAAACACCAGTGCTATTCTTGTTATTTACGTTGGAAATGCCTTAAAAAAAAGTGTAACACACTGGGCTGAAAGTGCACTCACTAGTAACACAAACCTTGTTCTTTCCTAGAAAGTGGTTGTGCTTTCTCACCACAGTATGACATGATGTTGGCAAAAAAAACTGCTGTGTCATTCTTGTGATTTACCTTAGAAATACCTCAAACACAAGGGAAACACACTAAGGTGAATTAGCCCTCATTAGTAATGCAAACTTGCTGAATCCCAGGAGTAGGATTGCTTACTTACTATATGGCACGTGATGTTGGGAAAAAAACTGCCGTGTCATAATTGTGATTTACCTTAGAAATACCTCACATACAAGTGTAATGCACTGGACTAAAAGAACACTTAGTAAAAAAGACTTTTTCTTTCTTAGAAAGTGCATTAGCTTACTCTGCATGGTGTAACATGAAGTTGGGATAAAAACTACTATGTCATTCTTGTGATTTTCCTTACAAAGACCTTAAGCACCTGTTTAAGGCACTGGTCACAAAGAGCAATCAGTGAAAACACACCCTTGTTGTTTCATGAACACTGATTTGCATACTCACCATGGTATGATGAGATGTTTGGAAAAAAAATTTACAGTTTCACAGTTGTTATTTACCTTAGAAATTCCTGATACACACATGTAATGCACTGGCCTGAAAGAGCACTCAGTAATAACGCACACTTTTTGTATCCCAGAAAATGGATTTGCTTGCTCCCCACAGTGTGACAGGTTGGTGGCAAAAACATCACAGTGTTATTCTTATTATTTACATTGGAAATACCTTAAAAAAACTGTAATGCACTGGGCTTAAAAAGCACTCAGTAGTAACACACACTTATTCTTTCCTAGAAAGTGGGTGTGCTTATTCACCAGAGTGTTACATGATGTTGGCAAAAAAGAACTGCTGTGTCATTCTTGTGATTTACCTTAGAAATACCTCAAGCACAAAGGAAACCCACTACGCTGAATTAGCCCTCAGTAGTAATGCACACTTGCTGATTTCCAGAAGTAGGATTGCTTACTCACTATATGCCACGTGATGTTGGGAAAAAAACTGTTGTGTCATTCTTGTGATTTACCTTAGAAATACCTCAAACATAAGTGAAACGCACTAAGCTGAAGTAGAACTCAGTCGTAATGCACACTTGCTAATTTCAGGAATTAGGATTGCTTACTCACTATATGCCATGTGATGTTGGGAAAAAAACTGCTGTGTCATTCTTGTGATTTAGCTTTGAAATACCTCAAACACAAGAGTAATGCACTGGATTAAAATAACACTAAGTAAAAAAGGCCTCTTTTTCTTTCCTAGAAAGTGCATTTACTTACTCTGCATGGTGTAACATGAAGTTGGGATAAAAACTACTATATCATACTTGTGATTTACCTTACAAAGACCTTAAACACCTGTTTAAGGCACTGGTCCGAAAGAGCAATCAGTGAAAATGCACCGTTGTTATTTTGTGAATATTGGTTTCCCAACTCACCACAGGGTAATGAGATGTTGTGAAAATGAATTTTCAGTTTCATAGTTGTGATTTAACTTTGAAATTCCAGATACACAAGTGTAACGCGCTGGGCTGAAAGAGCACTCAGTAATAATGCACACTTTTTCTTTCCCAGAAAATGGATTTGCCTGCTCACCACAGTGTGACATGTTGGTGGCAAAAACACCACAGTGTTATTCTGGTTATTTTTGTTGGAAATACCTGAAAAAAACTGTAAGGCACAGGGCTGAAAAAGCACTCAACAGTAATACACCATTGTTTTTTCCTAGAAACTGGGTGTGCTTACTCAGCAGAGTGATACATGATGTTGGCAAAAACCTGCTGTGACATCCTTGTGATTTACCTTAGAAATACCTCAAACACAAGTGAAACACACTAAGCTGAAGTAGAACTCAGTAGTAATGCACACTTGGTGATTCCCAGAAGTAGGATTGCTTACTCACTATATGCCACGTGATGCTGGGAAAAACACTGCTGTGTCATTATTGTGATTTACTTTGAAATACCTCAAACACAAGTGTAATGCACTGGGTTAAAATAACACTAAGTAAAAAAGGCCTCATTTCTTTCCTAGAAAGTGCATTTGCTTACTCTGCATGGTGTAACATGAAGTTGGGACAAAAACTACTATGTCATTCTTGACATTTACGTTAGAAAGACCTTAAACACCTGTTTAACGCACTGGTCAGAAAGAACAATCAGTGAAAACACACCCTTGTTGTTTAGTGAATATTGGTTTGCATACTCACCACAGTGTGATGAAATGTTGGGAAAAAAAATTTGCAGTTTCATAGTTGTGATTTACCTTAGAAATTCCTGATACAGAAGTGTAATGCACTGGGCTGAAAGAGCATTCAGTAATAACACACAATTTTTGTTTCCCAGAAAATGGATTTGGTTGCTCACCACAGTGTGACATGTTGGTGACAAAAACACCACAATGTTATTCTTGTTATTTACATTGGAAATACCTTTAAAAAAATTGTAATGCACTGGGCTGAAAAAGCACTCAGTAATAACAGACCCTGGTTCTTTCCTAGAAAGTGTGTGTGCTTATTCACCAGAGTGTGACATGATGTTGGCAAAAAAACCTGCTGGGTCAATCTTGTGATTTACCTTTGAAATACCTCAAACAGAAGTGAAACGCACTAAGCTGAATTAGCCCTCAGTAGTAAGGCACACTTGCTGATTCCCAGAAGTAGGATTGCTTAGTCACTATATGCCTCGTGATTTTGGGAAAAATACTGGTGTGTCATTCTTGTGATTTACCTTAGAAATACCTCAAACACAAGTGTAATGCACTGTGCTAAAAGAACACTGATTTAAAAAGGCTTCTTTTTCTTTCCTAGAAAGTGCATTTGCTTACTCTGCATGGTAATATGAAGTTTGGCAAAAAACTACTATGTCATTCTTGTGATTGCCCTTAGAAAGCCCTGAAGCACATGTTTAAAGCATTGGGCAGAAAGAGCCATCAGTGAAAATGCACCTTGTTGTTTCTTAAAATTTGGTTTTGCATACTCACCACAGTTTGATAAGATATGGGGCAAAAAATCTTCCATTTCATAGTTGTGATTTTCCTTAGAAATTCCTCAAACACAAGTGTAATGCACTGTGCTGAAAGAGCACTCAGTAATAATGCACCCTATTTGTTTCCCCGAAAATGGATTTGCTTACTCACCACATTGTGACATGTTGGTGGCAAAAACACCACAGTGTAATTCTTGTTATTTTCATTGGAAATACGTTTAAAAAAAGTGTAACACACTGGGCTGAAAAAGCACTCAGTAGTAACACACCCTTGTTCTTTCCTAGAAAGTGGGTGTGGTGCTCACCACAGTTTGATATGATGTTGGCAAAAAATCCTGCTGTTTCATTCTTATGATTTACCTTACACATACCTGAAACACAAGTGTAAGGCACTAAGCTGAAGTAGCGCTCAGTACTAACACACACTTGCTCATTCCTAGGAGTAGGTTTGCTTACTCACAATATGCCAAGTGATGTTGGGAAAAATACTACTGAGTCATTCTTGTGATTTACCTTTGACATACCTCAAACATAAATGTAATGCACTGGGCTAAAAGAACTGTCAGTAAAAAAGGACACTTTTTCTTTCCTAGAAAATGCATTTGCTTACTCTGCACGGTGTAACATGAAGTTGGGCAAAATCTACTGTATCATTCTTGTGATTATCTTAGAAAGACCTTAAGCACATGTTTAATGCCCTGGCAGAAAGAGCAATCAGTTCATGAATTCTCTTCCTACTCCTATATCTTTGAGGTTTTTTACCTACTTTGTCTTCCGGAAGTTTTAGTGTTTCTGTTTTAATATTTAGATCGTTGATCCATTTAGATTTTAGTTTAGTGTATGGTGATAGACATGGGTCTAGTTTTAGTCTTCTGCATATGGACAGCCAATTTGCCAGCACCATTTGTTAAAGAGACTGTCATTCTTCCAGCGAGCATGTTTGGACCCTTTATCAAAGATAAGGTGGTTC
>PVJX010016942.1:0-39337 GCA_004027295.1 Dolichotis patagonum
GAGTTCTTCCTACCTGCCTGCACATCCGAAGACACATCCCACTTCCTTTGCCTTCCTGAGCCTCCCAGGTACCTGTGAGCCCTGAGCACAGCTCCAGGTCAGCACGCAGTCTCTCCAGCTCCTTCTGCTTCTTTCTCCCCACGGACAAGCTCATAGGTCTCTTTAACCTTTACATCTACTCCATGAAGCTAGATAAGTCTAAAAGGTATCAGAGTTCTAGACTCTTCCATGGTTTCAGTCATTGTCCTTGCTTTAGAAAACCTGCATCTTGATGGGACGCCACCCAGGCTCTGAGGTAATTTCTTTGTGTTCCTTTCAACCCTCAGGGGTGAAGATACCTGTGCAATTTGAAGATGCATCTAGAGAAGGCCAGTAAGTAGATCCTACTAGTTGGCCATGCAAGTGTGCCAAACTCCAGTGGACTCTTCTGGAGACCTCTAGCCTGAACCACTCGTTCATGAGTATGGTCCCTTTTCCACACTTGTACAGTAAGAAGAGGTCATCCTCCTAGGCCTCCCTGCAAATCCCCATGGTGCCGGGGATAGGGCACAGGTTAGGAGAATAAGAAGGGCTGATGGGGCTGGTGATGGTCTGACTCACTTCTGAGAGCAGACTCTGTCCAACACCCTCAAGGCACCAGCCTCACCCTACTATCACTCCCATGTGTGGTTCCCAGTACTTGGCTGGATCAGCAGGCGGAGCTCACGGCCTGGGGAACAGGGAGGCCTTGTCAGGGAAAAGTTGCTGACCAGCCCCTTCTAGTAGGCTGTCAGGGCTAATCAACATCAGCACAGTTAATGGGGAACACAAAACCTATTTAAAAGCTGCATTTACCACTTGGCTGGTTCCATTACACTGTGCAATATCTAGGTGCCACACTTCCTCTCAAAGTGTCTGTCTCAATGCTTCTGCGAACTGCCAGGGTTAGGAAGTCACCACCCAGAGCCACCTTAGAAGGACTTCTCTACCCCTCCCTACCTCCACAGAAGGCTGTTTTGCAGACTCAGCTATAAGTCCCTAGCCCTTGGACCCACAATGAGGAAGGGTCTGGAGCAGGGCATAATATAAGACACAGCTGGCACCTGGTCTCTTTCCTCTCCAAGTCTGTGGGGACATCTCACTGTCTGCTGGGGTGGCTCTATTCTCCATCCAAATCTGAGCACCTGGATTCTGGTGGGCATGACCTACTGGGTAGAGGCCTAACCCTAACCCTAACCCTAACCCTAACCCACTCCCTCTTAGAGACCCTCATGGACAAGATGACTCTCACACTTGATTCCCACCCCTGCACCTCTCTCACTGAAGATCCAGTTGGGTGCAGAAAAAAACCTTCAGATTCCATTTGAATAAGACCTGATGCCTCTCCTCCTGAGCTTTCCTGCTACCCCTCAGCTCTGCCCTTGATGCCACCCTACCTTGCCCCTCACAGTCAAGCATTTCCTAGTCTTTAAGCAGAAACTCATCATCCACTTGCTTCTGAGCAACTATGGGCAGTGCCATATGTAGAAGCACAGGCTTTTATGCCAAAGCTTGGAGGGAGTTCATATAAAGATCACTAACAGTGGCTCTTTTTATTTCACCAATAAATCAGGTATGAGTGCCTAACAGACACTGAAACTGGCCTAGGACAGAGTAAGAAAAATGTGTAGTTTAGAGGTAGACATATGCAGACGTCAAATAATCATAAAGAGGCCTGTGGATACACATGCTATGAAAGAAGAGGAGAGAGAGGCCAAAAGCAAATAACTGAGCTCTTGAACTGGACCAGGGTCAAGAAACCTACAAAAACACCTGCATGTTCCTTTCCCTTAGTGCCACTGTGTACGGTGTCTGCCACCATCCTGTCTGTGTTTAAGGAGTGCTTCCTGTCACATCTCCATGACCAGCCATCCTTCCAGCTACAACCATCCCATCACAATAGACAGCCTCAAGCCTTCTTTTACTCAAATAGGGGTCATGCTGTGGCCCCTAAGTGGCTTGGGCATTCTTCTCAAGAGCCAAAAGGAAAACTGTCACCTTGAGACAAGCAAAGGGCTCTCCTCCCTCCTATTCCAAGGCTCCCAGGCCTATCCTCTCAATGCTCACAATCAGCTAACTCTTCTCTGGAGGAAGCCAGGTGATATGTCCATTCTTCAGGCCTCCCTACACTGGCTACTGGTGACTTACCCACGGCCATTCCAGGATCGCCTTGTTCCAGGGAACAGAGTAGCTACTGCTCTTATTTGCAAAAAGCAAGCTTGTTTATGCTAGAGAAGTGAAGTGCTTGAAATGTTCACATTTATACAGCCTTGGATCAGGTGGCTATAGATAAGGTCATCTCCTGTGAGGGCATCAGGGTCCCACATACCCAGTGTCTTGGTTACTTTTCTGTTGTTGCTAGGACAAAATACCCAACACCCAAAAGGAAGGATGGAAAGGTTTATTTAGCTCACTGTTTGTGGAAGTTTTACTTCATAATCAGCTGGCTCCAAGGCAGAGTGGCATGGCACTGGGACAACACTTCAAGGCAGCAGCCAGCAAAAGCAGCCAGAGCAAAAGGAGGAGCAAACAAAACTCTTCTCCCTCCCTATATTGTACACAGACCACCCCCTCTCCAGGACTGGTGTAGCGCTCACAAAATCTCCTTGCCCTCCTTTTGCACAGGATGAGGATATTTGCAAAGTAAGAACCCTGGTTCCCTGCTGAGTCTTCTAATTAAACTTCTAAACTTCTGAAGTTGACACAATATATCAACCATAATACCCAGTCACACCTGGTGGCATCTGCAGTGGCTTCTCCCATCATCTGCTGAATGCACATCTCCCTATCTAGTGACCATGGGGTCACAGGATAAACAGAAGGCCTGGCTTCTTCCTCTGCAGCCAGATAGAGGCTGCCAGAGCTCCACACACATAATCACACATCCCCGGGCAATTGGAGAAGCACTAGACACACAGTACTGTGGGTCAGGAGCTGAAGGGCCACATCCAGGCAGCTTTAATTTACCGTGTGATCTTAAAAGTAACCTTCAAGTTCTCTCCAAGTTTCAGTTCTCTGTGTAAAGGGTGCTGGGACTGAGTGAATGGCCTTCTCCATAGGCCCAAATATCTGCTGGAGCTAAAGGGAAAGCCAAGGTACAGGGATTTCAGCCAAGGTGGCATCAGTTGTATCTGCTTTGTACACAGAGCTTATGCAGAAAGAAAAAAAAGCTCATCACTAAAAGCAAGCTGGAAAGTGACTGCAGTGATGGCCCCTAAGGCCCCTCCCAGACCTGACATTTCATGATTTACCAGTAAATAAAATGATGTCTGTGAAAGAGGCTTGGAACAGGGAGACCATGGCAGGGACATGACAAGTAGACTGTTTCACCCGCTCTGCACTTTCCACACCATGAGCCTGTGGCAGGTGCTCGACTGAAATCTGCACCATTTTCTAACCTTTGAGTTAAGGAACCACCTGAGAGGCCTCTGTGGGAAGCAAGGGGAATGAGGCAGGAAGAAAGAGAGAGAGCACGCAGGAAGGGAGGCCAAAGAGGGAGGCAGACAAACCAGAGTTGGGCCTGGGATGCTCAGGCACCCTGCTGCAGGCAGAGGGTTATGGTCTCCACCCCTAGCTTCCAACTGCATCATTTAGGCCTCATGCTCTGGTTGCCATGGAGATGGGAAATCGTGGGCCCAGGGCCCTGGTCTCTCCACCAGAGGCAGCAGCATGTGCTCCTGTTGATCTCAGTCCTTGGAGGAGGCCGTGGAGATGGGAGCCTGTGCACTCATCCCCTCTGTGTCCCCTGCCTCACCGCCCTCTGCTCACCTCCAGACTTATCTTGGGAGCCAAAGGCCAGGTCCCTTCTGCTCAGAGGGCGGGCTCAGGGCACAGGCTCACGTGCAGATGGAGCATTCAAGGGGAATCAGGCTACTGTGGAACAGACAGCTTGAGGAGGGCGGTGTGCGGAGGTGGAGGCCACCCTGTGAGCAGCAAATGATGGGCAGAGTGAAGAGGTGGGTCTGACGGGTGCTGCAGACATGGATTGCATCCAGGCAGGAGGCTGCTGGGGCCATTTGAGTGAGAGACAAAGCTCGGTGAACAACAAGGAAACACTGAGGGCAGTGAGCCAGAAGCAAAAACTCTGGAGCTCCAGGGACACAGAGTACGGATTCGCTCCTTGTGTCTAAACCCTCAAAGCCTCAGAGGGTTTGGGACCGCGACATAAATGCTATGCATGAAGCCTTCTCTGAGACCCCGAAGTGTATTGGCAAAGTCAGGTCCCTGGAGGTCCTGCCTAGCTTCATGCGTTCACGTAGGTCTGGCTGTGATGGGCTTATCTTAACTCCGCTTCACCACACTTTGTATTTTGAGCATGGAGCCCCCTTCTACCACCCTCTCACCCCTCCAGAACGCTGGGAATTGCCAAGTCCATCTCCCACAGAGGGCAAGGCAGGAGGGGAGAGAAGAGGCTGAGCTGTGCGTCAAATAATCACATCTGTGACTCAGGGGTCCCAACCCCAAGGAGCAGACTTAAGTCACTAGTTCTTAATGCAGAAATGGCTATAATGCTTGAAGGAGTCACTTGGTTTAAAATACCTGAAGTGGGCCGGAGATTTAGCTCAGTGGGGTAAATGCCTGCCTGGCAAGCGTAAGGTCGTGAGTTTGATTCCCAGTATGAAATTAAAAAAAGAAAAAAAAGAAAAGAAAAAGAAACAAAGAAAAGAAAAGAAAAACCTGAAGTGTCAAAGATGGAGAATGCTTAGTAAACTGTCGTCAGATTCCTTGACGGACCTTTCTGTGAGATGATTACAAATATTACGTAGTTATATGGGAAGTCATTTCAAATGAAATATATCCTAAGAACTATTTTGAAAAATATATAGATGGAAAAAGTGAAGAAGGAAACACAGAAAACACTTGTTTTTGGCAAGAGAGAAGTTCTTCTGAATGATGAATATCAGTTCTGGTCAGAGAAATAGTTTCCCCAGAAATAGCGATCAGTGTGTACATCAGGCTTCCATGCATCTGATCAGATTGAGTCAGTTCTCTGCCTCTCAGTCCTTGAAGGCATCGCAAGTATGTGGATCCAGAGGGCTGAAGCCTGGTACCCTGTGGAAGTCTGGGCCCTAATCAGACCTGATCAGAGAAGCCACATTCTCATCTCACACTCCCAACTTCAGCAGGGGTACCAAGACTCAGAGGGAATAACTGAGGTGGGGAAAAGGTAGGATTTGATTCAAAATACCTGGGCTGACGTGCTTTGTCACACTTTGTCACTTCGTGTGAGCTCTGCTTGAAGCCAGAAGTAAGCACAGGAGGGGGGCCCAGGAGGGTCTGATAGCCTGTGCAGCCTCCCCGTGGAGAGCACGTAGGCCGGGAGGTAGCTCTGCGGTCACTGATATAGCAGGTGGCCCCCGGAGGACTCCAGCTCCCAGCTGTCCGGTTTGGGAGAAGGCTCACTGTCCTTGACAGCCCCCATGCTCATATTTTGCAAATGAAGACATTCCACTGGCCAAGCGAACGGTTTGTAGGGCTAAATGACTTTGTATTTCTGCAGTGGAAAGAACAGAACCGCCGCAAGACACTGCTGTTTCCCTGCTGTAATGGATGGGACTCACTCTTTGCTGCCATTAACGCACAAGCTGCAGTTATTTTTCTTTTTTTAACCAAACACTGCTGAATGGGAAACATTGATTTTTTTTTAAACTGGGTTTCAAACTGAGAAATGTCTTGATCCCACAAGTCAATCACCTCCAGTGTCATAGTAACCCCCTTGGCGCTGGCATATGGCTGGCAAGGGGCCAAATGCCCAAGCTGAGCAGCCCCTCCCTCTCCTCCCAAGGCCACCTCATAGCAGACACAGGACCAGGCACCCTGTCCTCCTAGCTGCAACCCTATTCCCCATCAGGCAAAAAGACTTTCAGAGAGTCCTTCATTGGACCACTTGGGACCACTGTGTTCAGTTATGTAGGGTGTTCACTGAGCAATTCTAGCAAATATGTTCCCATCAGAGAGGTTTGCCTATGCATGAAATCAGCTCTTAACAGCTCCCTATTGCCTGCAGGTAGAATTCCAGCTCCTGGCTGCAGCCCCCAGGGCCTGCCTGGCCTTCTCTCCACCTACCTCAGGCTTTGTTGCTCAGCTCTAGCTCAGACCTCACTGGATTCCTTCCTCAGAAGAAGCGTGTTCTTTCTGGCTATGTCATTCCACATGTTCAACTCTCTGCTGGACTGCTGTCCTCCCATCCTATGTAAACTCTGCTTCTACTCAGCTTTCAGCCAGAACCTCACCTCCTCCAGGAAGTCCCTCTAAACTGCCCATTTCTGTCTGCATACCTGTCACCTCTCATATGTCTGATTTCCAGACCCCTTAAGCCTCTATTCTCCGCTGAACTAGTAGCTTCGGGAGGGCAGGAGCTGAGTCTCTCCCACTGCCGTCTCTCTACGCCTGCACGGACATTAGTACATTGCTGGGGGTCCATGGATTCGTACTGGAAGGGCCAGGGAGTAACTGGCCGAAGTTAGACAGCTCCGGCCTGGTGTGTGGTGTGACCCTCCTCACCTCCCACCAGGACGGCTCAATCTGTGATTCAGTTTCTTCAGTTCAACCTGGGGTTTTACCTGTGCCCAACTCCACCCTGCCTGAATGAGGCTCTGGAAGCCACCAAACTCTTTCCTGTCCTCATCCAAGGGCAGAGGAGACACTTGAATTCTGGGCCCGATAGGACCCACTGCCAGCTGCAGATGGACCAGTTTGGCCAGAGCCAATGCTGATACCCCTGGCAAGGCTCCTGGGACACCTGGATGCCTCAGATCACACTCATGTCACACTCACCTAGAATCAATTCCTAGAGACATCACAGGGAAGCCACGTAGCGCCCTTGGAGGTGCGGGCTTAGGGATGCAGTCCTGGAGGGGCAGTTCCACCATCTCAGGTCCTGACCGCCAAGGCCACGGGACAACCAGGAGCTTAGTTCAGGGAATATCCATGTAAAGTGGAGGCCAGGACCTCCCATGTGACACTGAGCAAGACACTGAATCTCTCTGCTTCTCATTTTCTTCACCTGCATGTACGACAGTGACACCTTCTTCAGAGGATGTTGGGTGGCTGCAATGCCACGTCTCTGGGAGAGAGCTCCAAGGACCCTGGGAAGCAGCACCGGGAAGCCTGTGGCCCACAGCTGCGGCAGCTCATCCGCACCTTGACGAGCAGGGAGTGCCTGGATGACCTCCAGGGACCCCAGAACGTCAGGGCTCCTCTATCTGAGCTGAGTCCCTCATCCTGGAGATGTCCCCACATTTTCAGCACCAATCCCATCCCCTCGGACTCTGGGGGCATAAACAGTCTTCCAGTCACAGGGCAAAACAGGAAGAGAAGTGGCATTTCCCCCCCGAGAGCCTGCGAAGAAAGGATACGACTTGCTACTGGATGTGAGCTACAGGACCCAGCGTCTCTCTTCTGAAAGGCAGAGGACAGACCCCAGGTCCCTGTCTGGCCCCAGGACCAGTATGTGGAAGGACTTCAGTGACTCCATTTGCCTTTCTTCCTTATGTCTGACTTCCAGGCTCTCCCCCTCCTGGGAGCAAGGCCCTGTGTCTCCAGCCCCCAGCCTGCTTCCCCCGGTCCCTGAGTATTATTCTTTCCTGGATGTTCCGCTCCAGCTGCGGCTGCTCCTGCCTCTTCCTGCAGAGGCTCCGCTCCCTCCAGCCTCCGGCCCTCACTGACCACACTTCCTATCTTTCTCCTCCCTCTGTGCAGAAGACCCCTAAAGGATACTTCCTCCTAGAAAGTGTCTTTCATCATCATCAACCCTAGAGGAGATTGAGAGCTAATGCTCTGGTCACCCAGGGTGTCCCCTCATGAGCTGTGCATTGGCACTTCACATCTTTTCCTGCTCAACTGTCTAATAATCTGTAATTGCTCCCTGTTGTCTCTAGCCCTTAGTACAGTGCCTGAAACACAGTAGGTGTTCTCCATGTACATTCTTCATAAATGGATGAGAAGCCAAACCAGTCAGAGTCAGGTATGCACACCTGAAATCCCAGCACTCAGGAGGCTGAGGCAAGAGGATCAAAATTTAAGCCCAGCCTAGGCAACATAGCAAGACCTATCTCAGAAAAACAAAATGTAAAAAAGAAACCAATAACTCAGATTTATTGGTTGTAAGCAGTAGGAATGACAGAGCAGATCAGTCAGAAAGGCATTGGGTTTGAGGGCTGTGGGGTAGCTCATGGAACCACACACAGCACTTTCTAGAACACCAGGCTCAAAACCACACTGCAGAACAGCAGCCCAAGCCAGGGCCTGGACTGGTTTGGAGAAGGCACCACTGCTACCTTCCATGAGAGTCAGAACCTGAAGCCAGGACTATCAGCATCTCCAGTCATGGCCCCTTGACCCCTCCTGCCCAGCACAGCTCTGCTCCCTGGTAGCCCGGCCCTACTGCTTCTTTGTGTCGTTAGCTATTGAGGGAGAGATTGAGGCTGGGTATTCACAGAGCCTGGGTCATAGGCCCACGCTCCAGCTGCAGACAGCCTGGGCAAGTGTTGTAGTCAGGGTTGGGAGGAGAACAATTAGAATCAGCACATGGAGTTTATAATACTTTTATGATGGTCACCCAGAGTTAACACAAGAAAATGCAGGAAATCTATCCACAACACTAAAGACATAGAATATTTAGTGAAGGGCCTGAATCCCACAGCAATGTCCCACTTGAGTCCAGATGAAGACCCAGAGCTCATGACAATGCCTCCCATGAGTCCAACGGGAGGTCTAGAGCCCACAAGGATTCACGCCAGTCTCTCTTACAGATCCGTGCTGGGAAGGCCCAAAGGTCAGCGGTGGAAGTGAGGAAGTCTATGCCAACGGGGTGAAGGAGCTGTGCTGGTAGCTTCAGGGTTCTACTCTGGAGCCGAGAAGTCACACTCACAACAAAGACCAGGGCTGTCCTGAAAAGCACCACAGCCATCCTCAGCGATATGAGGCCCCGAGCTCCTCCGACAACAAGCACAGTTGAGCACATACCAGCAAGCCAGTGTGACGAATCCATCCTGGAGACCAAGCGGCACATGTCTTCCTCTCCGGAACCAGGAAGCAACGCTCAATGTGAGGACCAGAGCTTCTCCAAGAGAACCTAATGGCTCAAACAGCAACATGTAGGAGAACCCACAGTGCCTCAAAGTACCTCAAGACTTTAACACCTTCCTTCTCCTCCACGTCTCTACTTATGCTGGCAACTTTCCTCAGGTGAAACATCTACACTCAGCAGTATGGTGATTTAATTCCGCTGGCATTAAGTTGACCACCAGTTTTTAATCCATAACAATCCCCCCTGGTCAACTTAATAACCACATGCATTTCCTTAAACTATAGTCCTTAGTGGCAGATTTGTGAAAGTTAACATATCTTGTTCTATTCAGATTTACATTAATACAACAATTACATATATACAATTCTTTTTACACTCATTACTGCACCAAAAGCAAAACATTTAAAGGGTGACCAAGGTTCAATATTAAAACACAGTACTTTGATAAATTAACCTGGTTACAAACATATAGAAACATTAAACTCAAACTAAAAGAACAATTACAATCACAGTCCTTGCTTCTCATTAACTTTTCACGTGGCATGGCAAGACTAACATATAACGATCTCCTGCAATTCAAATGTAATCTTGATTTTTCCACTGTCCTATTCTTCTAAACAACCATGTTCACTGTTTCATCTTTGCAACACACTGTTCCACCGGAACCTTCTTCTTGGCCAAATGTTTTAAATTACTCTACTGGTTCTTTTCTCTAAATTTAAAATATAGATCTGGTCAAAAGTAACTGTGCTACCATCCCACAGTAGACTGCACTTAACTTTTTCTGCCACCCAGGTAATATCTCTAAATACAAGCAAAATGAAGACCAACATTCAGCTAAAGCACAATATACTACCTGGACTCCAGCAGACATAACAGTCCTTCTCAATAGAATCCTCCCAAGCTTCATCTTAACCGGCAGCATTTCCATCACTACTCTGATTTTCCAAATTCCAACCAGAGTCTCCAATATAGTTTATAGCATACAGGGGCTGTCTTTTGGCCAGTCTCTCAAAAACTTTCCAAATTAATTTCCAAGGCTCTTAAGTCACGTGGCCAAGCAACATAACAGCAATGACCATGCTCTCTCGGTACCAATTTCTGTTGTTAAATTCTGTCTTAGTTACTTTTTACTCTTCGCTGAGACAAAATACCTGATGCCCAAATTTGGGAAAGGAAAGGTTTATTTCTTACAGTTCTTGGAGGTTTCATTCCATACGCAGTTGGCTCCAAGGCAGGGTAGCATGGCTGGGCTGCAGTTCATGGCAGCTGCAAACAACAAGTGCAAACCAGCAAGAGAGAAAGACACGCCTTCTTCCTGCCATTACATTACATCCTGGCTCCACCCCTAGGTGGGTGTAGCACTCACACCACCAATCCAAGTGCATGACAATGAACCAATCACAAATGCATAATGCAAAGGCATGAGGCTTGGGGGCCACTGACATAAACCATGACAGCAAGAGAGGACTTCAAGTGTTCATTTTCGTAAGAAGGAGGTGGACTTTGTTCCCACCCAGAGCTACAGGCTAAGGGATCCCTAGGAATGGGGTACACATGCTGAATAATTAGAAAAAGGGAAAAATATCCACAACAGTGACCAACCAAAGCCTTTAGGCACTGTACCTACTTCCCTTGTCTCAGTTTGCTCATCTACGAAATGAAACATGTTCCTCTCTAAGCTTCTGTAGCTTAATATAGTTCCTTGCTTTGAGTTGGCCTGGAGTACCTTCCTCATGGTCTCTCAGGGTCCCTGGAAGACCACAGCTCAACTGGAGAACCTGGTCCCCAAGGCAGGGTCGAGGCAGGAGTAGAGATCTCGCACATTCTCCTCTGAATTTCATTTCCTCTTCTTCTCTCTTCTCCTTGGCCATGCTAGCTACATGTCTCTCCACTGCAGCAAGGGAGCTAAGGAAGTGAAGTCTTCTGGGTGCTCAATAGGCAAGGAGGTGGCATATGTACGAGCCCAGTGAATTCTGCCATGGACGTGAACTCAGAGGGATAAGGAATCAAAGAACTGGCCAGAACTGCAGAGCCACTTTTCTACTAGAATATTCAATGTGATTTGGGGGGAAAAAACTGATGTTAGAATGGCTATGGATCTGACTGAGACATGGGGGGGGGTGGCACTTTGTCATGGAGTCACTGGTTCTCCAAATGCCAGGAAGTGGACGGACCTGCAGCCCTTGCCCCTCTAGGTGGCAGCTGCCTTGCTCCTTGCTGGGGTCTGTGTAGGTGTATGTACACACGGAAGAATCACATTAGCCTTTTGCATCGTTATTCCCTGACATGTGCTATACTGTATATTTCTGATTTCGCTAATAATGTTATCATTTGTCAATAATAATCATAGCTACACCTCTATAAGTGCATTCTAAACTAATTTAATCCTAACCACATTCTCATCATAAAGGTATTATTAGCATTATTTTACACATGGGGAAACTGAGACACAGATTTTTTTTTCATAGCTTACCTAAAGTGTAAAAGCTAAATGTGGAAGAGTTAGGATCACAGCCAGCAGCCTGGCTCTGAGCCTAGGTCTCAGACCACGAACCACATTGCCTGTGATAGTGTTTCCAAAGGCCAGGCCAAGAGGCACACTTGCTCCATAGACCAAATGGAGCAGCAGAGGCCACATTCGGAACCTCCAAGGTTCACATTCTGAGCTGATGCCACTTCACAGGACAATGAGCCTTTGCCACACATGCACAAGCAGAAACTAACCGGAACAGGGCACATAAACAAACAGTGAGCCTCCAAGTACCCGGAAACAGCCAGTAATGGACAGAGCCAAGAGCACCAGAGCAAACAGTTTGGAAGCTCTTGTCTCTCTGCCTTCCGGTACTTCATGTTGGTTTTTTTTTTTTTTTTCAACAAATATTTTTGGACATCTCTCACAAAGATGACACTCAGCTAAGGCTCTCCAGGAAGGATGCTTAGAAATATAAATCATGATCTCTTTCTCCAAAGTGCTTGGACCTAGTCGAGAAAAGCAAATGTCAAACACATACAGAGAAGAGATAGCAGCACAGTTCTGGTCCCATCCACATGACCCAGTGGTAAATAAATGCTCAAGACCTGGTGCTAGGGGAGCGAGGGCTGGATGGGATCTGGTAGAAGCATCACTGAGTTGGACCAGCAAGAAAGACTTCCAGGGGGGAGGTACTGGGAGGGCTTTTATTCCGTTTGTTTCCCACAGTTGTTTTTATTAGTGAATATTAGGTTATACAGATGAATGGGTGTTGTTTTGACAGATTTGTACATGCAAATAACATCCTTTAATCATTTCCTCTCCATTTAACAAGTTTTGAAGGAGGTGGCAAGGACCAAATTGAGTGACCCCGGGGGTTGGCTGCCCTTGGGCACCGAGACCAAGCAGGCTCCACTAGTTCTGCCAGGGGCTGGAGGCTGCAGAGTAAGGTGAATGCACACAGGGGCAGGACAACACCTCGCAGCTGCTCCTGCCCTTGGGGAAGCCCCAGTGAACTCAGAGATGGTCTCAGAACCACAAGCTCAAAAACAAGGCTCAGAAACAGGCTGGGGACAAGAAGCAAGCAAGCAGGTGGGTCCTGGGGAGCCACAGCTTCCGCTGAGCCCAGGTCTGCTTCCTGAAGGAGAGGCCTGTTGATCTCTTCAAAGTGACACTCAGCTCCTCAGCCCCCGGACATCTGCAGCAGCCCCAGTGGGAGTGCTAAGGGCTAGGAACTAAAGTGCTTTTACCGGTAGCTTCGAGGTCAACAACTTCCAGGCTTTGGACAATGTGCTTTCATCACACACACCCAAGTAAATCAACACATTTCCCTGTGGCATGAGTCAGAACCCCCAAACTTCTCTAATAGATTTTAAGGCAAACAGACTCCCAGCAAGTCACTTTGCAGCTCCCAGGATTTCCAAGAAGCCAGAAAGCTGGTTTTCTATGCTGCCAGGAACCAATCACGTGGCTGCCCACTGGGGACGTGGTCCCACTCTGTCCCAGCACGGACCTGTGGACCTGGAGCATGGAGTGCCACCCCCAGGCTGCTGTCGCTAATGCTGCTGAGAGCTTGATGACTCCCCAGCACCCTCCATCCCTGGCCAGCCTCTGGACTTCACACAGCACCTCCTCCCCCAGGCTGTTCTCTTCTGATCTGAAGCCTCAAAGGTGCAGCTAGTTGAAGGGCCACTTGTCACATGCTTACCTGTAGCTACAGGGGAAGCTGGGGAAGTGAGTTTGGACCCCTGTCTTAGGAAGGTAGGACTCATACTGAGGGTAACTACCAGGCCAAACATACATTCTGTTGTCTTAGGAGAGTCTCAATGTGTGCCTGTTGTCCCAGGGAAATGATTAATAGTACCCTTTTCACTCTCAAGAAAACATTCTGGTTTGGCTCATAAATTATATAGACACCATAATAATTCTCAGTAATGATTCTTGGGTTAAATTACCAGGAATGTCCTGATCTGTTTTCTCTCCATGTGCTGAATTCTGTTCCTCCCAACCAAGGAACAAGTCCTGGTTGTGCCAAAACCTCCACCGACTACAGAGCAAACGTGAGGCTCCTTTCTCTGCACTTGCACAGGTGTGACAACAGACGTGTGCCTGCCAAAGAAGAGACATGCTTCCTCTGGAGGTGAACCATCCAAATGAAACTCAGAGGAGCAAAGAAAAAGCTGAGAACGTAGATTCACCCCCTGGGTGGTTCAGGTGGAGATTCAAGATGAGGCCAGCTCAGGGAGGGCCTTGAATGTCAAGGATGATTTTGGACGCTAGTCTTGGAAAACAGACATATGGAAGGTTTCTCAACAAAAGAGTAACTTAACCCAATCCAAGCTCCTGGGAGCAGCAGGTGCCAGCCAGACTTGAGTTTAAATTATGAATTGATGGAGTCAGGGATAGAAAAGAAATCTACTTTCTTCTCGAAAATTCTGATTTCTCATTTATAAAATGAGAAAACTAAAAGCTGCCTCTTGAGATGACTGTGGAATGAATTAAAATTTAAAGTTCTTGCCACGGTATACAAACCCACAGTAGGTACTTGACACACATTAGTTGCCATAGCTAAGGTCAAGGCGTCTTTTGAGCAGGTGTCAAGCACTATAGAGCAAAGTATGCAGAGCAAGGGGAAATGGAAAAGGCCGGAGGCAGGGGTCAGTGAAGAGATTGGTGGAAGGGAGAAACCTGTGGAGGAAGGAACCTCTGTTGGGAGCTCAGGGAAATGACAGAGTCAGGCTGCCAGCCAGTCTCCTACCACAGTGATGACAACCAAGGCGAGGTGATGGCAAGTGGCTGGTTTATATGGCTGCTCTAATCTCTAGTACTCCCTCCTTCTGCTTAATTTGGGTTTCTTTTGCTGCTTTCATAAGATAGACATTTAGCTTACTGGTTCATGATTAAATGTCTTTTTTAATATAGATGCTAAGAGCTGTACATTTTTCCTAAATCGTGCTTTAACTGCATCTCATAAGTTTAGTATGTGTGTTTTCTTTTTTATTCATTTCAAAATATTTTCTAATTTACCTCGTGATTTTTGTCTTTGATCCATTGGTTACTTAGGAAAGTGTTGTTTAATTTCCACCTATTGTGAATTTCTCATACTCAGTTTTTAATCTCATTCTATGTTGTCAAAGAACATATGCTGTATGATTTCCAACCTTTCGAATTTATTGAGGCTCTCTTATGGCCTCACACATGGTTTACCTGGAGATTCATGTGCATGAAAAGAATGTGCACTCTGCCGCCATTGGTGGACGGTACTACTTGTCTCCTGTGTGGAGCTATTTTGGTCTTCAATTTCCTTGTTTATCTGCTTAGTTGTTCCAACCATCATTGAAATTGACATCGACATCCCTGACTATTCCTATTAAAATGGCAGTCGTTCTCTTTGGTTCTGTCAGGTTTTACTTCGAGTATTTCCGGACTTTGTCAAGTGTATGTGTGTTTATAATGGCTATGTTTTTCTGGTGGATTGATCCTCTTATCATTAAAAAATGTCCTTCTTTGTCTCTACTAACAATTTTTATCCTCACGTCTGTTTGTCTGACATTACCGCAGTCCCTCCAGCTTTGTTTTTGTCATTTTCTGTATGGTATGTCTTATTTCAATCTAGTTGTGTCTTTGAAGCTGAATTGCATTTCTTAAAGGTAGCATACAGCAAGAACATGTTTTATTTTTTTAGCTCACTTTGCCAGTCTTGGTCTTTTGATTATTTTGTCTTTTCACAGTTAGTATAATTACTGACCAGGTAGAACTTCCATTTGCTATTTGCTGTTTGATCTTGTTTATTTCACTCATTGTTTTTGTCCTCATTTTTTGCTTTTAGACAGGGTCTTGTTTTGTTGCCCAGGCTAGACTTGAACTTGCAATCTTCCTGCCCCAGTCTCCCACATAGCTGGGATTCCAAGTGTGTACCACCATGCTTTGCTGTGCTATTTGTTTCCTATATATTATGGATTTGGTTTTGTTTGTTTATCTTTCTATTACTGCCTTCATTTATGTCAGATAGATATTTTTCTGGCATACTATTTTAATTCCTTGTTGTTTCTTTTACCACATTTTTTTTTTTTTTTTTTTTTTTTTTGCCCTGGGAATTACAATTGACATCTTACTTTGGTTTGGGTTAATTAACCAATTTAATTTCAATAGCATGCAAAAACTTCATTATACTTCATCTCTGTTCTCTCCTTTGTTGTGCAGTCTCACAAATTAGATCTTTATATATTATAATTTCATAACACAGCTATATATTTATTGCCCACTGCTGTTGCGATTTGAGTCATATATGAGAAGAAAGGCATTACAAACAAAAATTCATTAATACTGTTTTTCTATTTACTTATGTAATTATGCTAATTTGAATTCTTTGTGTGGTTTGGGGTTACTGTCTAGAGCCCTTGCATTTCAGTTTGATAGATTCCCATTAGTATTTCTTGTAGAACAAGTCAGTCTATTACCAACAAATTCCTAGTTTTTGTGCACCTAAGAATGTGTTAATTCTCTCTCTCTCTCTCTCTCTCTCTCTCTCTCTCTCTCTGTCTCTGTCTCTCTCTCTCTGGTTGTGGTGTTGGGGATTAAACCCAGGACCTTCACACTGAGCTACATCCCAAGCCCTTTTCTGATCCTTTATTTTGAGAAAAGATCTCATTAAATTGCCCAAGTGGGACTTGACCTTGCAATCCTTCTTTCTCAGGCTTCCAGAGTACTGAGATTGCATGTATATCACACCTGACTTCTCCTTTGGTTTTGAAGTATAGTTCAAATATGGTTCTGCCGGAATGTTTCAGTTGATCTTCTTTATCTTTCTGCACCGAGTGTATCATCCCACAACTCCAACCTCCACATCTTCTGATGGGGATGTCAGCTTTTACTTGGACTGAGAATCCCTGGTCTGTGGTGAGTAATTTTTCTCTTGCTGCTTTCAGGAATCTGTCTTTTGACCATCTGACTCTGATATGTCTAAGTGTGGATATTCTACCTGAAGTTTGTTGAGCTTTATGGATATGTAGGTTAATGCTCTTTGTCAAATGTTTTAGGCCATTATTTCTTCAAGTATTCTTTCTGCTTCTGTCTCTCCTTTCCTAGTATTCATTCCCAGTATGCAGGTGTTAAAATGATTGATGATATCCCATGGGTTTGGGGCTATGTTAATTATTTAAATGAGGTGGTCTGGCAAGCCGCGGCCACCCCAGGGCGGGGAAACAAGAAGCAAGAGCGTCTCTTGAGATCCGCGCCATGCTGGAACTTAGGGCGCCGAGCCAACCAGTAAGCAGCCTGCCGCCCTGGAAAGGGACTGTGGTGTGGGGAGCCGCGGCCACCCCAGGGCAGGGAAACCAGAAGCAAGAGCGTCTCCTGAGATCCGCGCCATGCTGGAACTTAGGGCGCCGAGCCAACCAGTAACCGGCCTGCTGCCTACCGGGTCGCGGGCTTAGAATCAAACATACCTCCCCCCCGTAACAATTGGGATCCAGGGATCTGGGTATCTCTTAGGAGGTGACCGTATTTGGTACAGCAAGTTGGGGGAGTTTCCTTCTACTATCTCTGAAGGCAGATATTTTTATCGCCGTTTTGCTTTGTCCTGATTAATGGTGTTGCTCTATTCAATACTGCGTTGATGTGTTCTATAATGTATATTTCTTTGATTTTGTTCTACCTAGTAGAAGAACAACTATTGTGAAGACAACGAGATATACAATGTTGCCTGTTACTGTTGTCCTGGTGACCTGCTGTGATGTGCTGTGCCAATTTCACTATATTGTCTCAACTGGCTTTATTCCATCCTGTTTTTTCTGCTTGCAGCTTCACTGTGTGTTCACTTTGTTTGCCTTAATTCTGTAACATGAACAGCTATTTCGGGGACTATGTGGTTTGTCAACTAGTGATTTATGGGTTTTTTTGAGGTTTTTTATTGTTTCTACCCTTTTTTCTGTATTGCTTTTTTTCTCTTTAAATAAAATTTAAAAAATAATAATAATTATTTAAATGATTTTTCTTTCTCTTCCTCAGACAGAATAATCTCAGTTGATTTATTTTCAAATTCACTGGTCTTTTTTATTTATTTTGCCAGTTTAAATTTGCTGTTGAGGGCTGGGGATTTAGCTCAGTGGCATAAGCGCCTGCCTGGCAAGCACAAGGTTTTGAGTTCGATCCCTGGTACAGATAAATAAATAAATAAATAAATAAATCTGCTATTGAGATTGTCTAATGAATTTTTCATTTCAATTATTAAACTTTTCAACTCCAGAATTTTATAATCTCTAACTCTTCATTGATTTCTTGTATTTGGTACTTGGTGAGACGTTGTTCTTATATTTTATTTAATTTTTGGATGTATTTTCTCTTAATCCTTTTATAACAATTTAAAGTGTTTATTTAGTATTTATTTAGTAAGCCTGGACTTCCTCAGGGATAGTTTTTAGTGACTTATTTTTTTTCTTGTATACAGATGACACTTTCCTGTGTCTTTGCAAGTTTCATAATTTTCTGTTAAAAAATAAATATTTAAAATGATATAGTGTGGCATCTCTAGAAATCAGATTACTGCTTTCCTAACTTCCTAATTGTTGTTCCTGGTTGCTATTATTTATTTTGTTTTTGTTCTTGTTACTGCTATGTATTTAGTGACTGTTCTGAGCTAATTCGGTAAAGTCCATACCTATTGTCATGTGAACCAAAGAGATTTATGTGCATTTAAGTCAGTGATTATCTAATGATTGATCACTCATTTTTCTTAAATGCCTTCAATCAATACCAATAAGTTTTTCATCTGTGGCTAAAGGGCTCTATGTGTGATCAAGGCACACCTCCAAACCTCTGGCAGTTTGGAACTCTGCCCGACCCTTATTTTCTGCTTATGCAGCGCCCCAAGGCCACTCATGGGTGAAAAATTAGGGCCTTCTCAGGTTATGCACCAGCCCTAGACGTGTATGTACCCTTAGAGCCTCTGGAATAAATCCGAGATTTTCAAAGTCCATTTTGAATATCTCATCCACTAGCTTTAAGATTTTTAAGCCAATCTCTTGTTTGCCTCCACAGATATCACTGCCTCTGGAAACTGTAATGTTAAAAAATTGCCTGTGGTTGTTTTTGACAAGTGATCTGTAGAAAGACTGTCTCACTGAGCAAGCTTCTAATTAGGTCAAACAAAGACAAGTCCTTGAACTGGGATTTTCCAGACAGCTTCCAGACATACTATAGTGAAATTTCTTGGGGGTAAAGTTTTTGGGGAGCCCCAAACTTCTCTTCCTCATCCAGTGATTGCTAGGTTACTAGTTTTCAGTTACTGTGATTGTGAGACTGTTGGTTTTTAAGGCCACTGCAGAGCTGGGGACAGAGGGGTAGAAATAAGAACAAGCTAAAATGTATGTTTCTGCAATGCTCACTATTCTTACTGAGACCAAAACCATTTTTCTTGACGTACAACCTTTGGATTGTTGTGAGCCTTTGATTAATTTCCAGAGTTCTGAAAATGTTATTGGCCATTTCCCCAGAACTCTCATTGTCTTTATGGGGGAGTAGATCATTGGAGGTTTTTCTTCCACCACTCTGGAAATGCTCCTTCTTGTGCTCCTTCTTGTCTTTCTCTGGCACTCAACATGGTCAGGTCTTTATTTTTTGAGAATCTGTCTAGACACAGCATTGAGAGCAGAGAGAAGGAATGAGATGCGTGGCAAGAAGTCAGTTAAGAGAATCTTTCTGGGGAGAAGTGGTGGCTGCAAGAGCCAGGCACCAGATGCAGGCAGGCAGTAGATGCAGCATGGCTTGGAGAGATGGATCAGATCAGGAGACTCCATTCGGGCACTTTCCAAGAATGAGTTCTTTCCCCTAATTCTAGCAGTCAAGTAAGGGATGAAATAGAGCTTAGGGTCTATCAGACAAGCTGGTCCCTGGAAAACTGGCCCAGACACAATGCAGGAGCATCCGAGGCTGTTTGCTCAACTCTGGGCAGCCCAGGAAGTCTTGGTAAGAGATGAGATTTGAGATCTCTAAAAAAAGGGGGGGATAGTGGAGCTTAGAGAAGGGCAGTGAGGGCTACAAAGAGGGGCTGGACCTTGGCGTGTTCCTAGGCCAGCTGTTACACAGAGAGCTGTGAGATAGCAATCATAGCTTTACCTTGCAGAGTCCTCCCGGACACGGATTGTATGCTGCTCCATCCCCTCCTGCCTCTCCAGAAGCAGCGCCTGTATGCATTGTGCTCAGTCCTCGCCCTGTGAAGGAGCCAGGCGAGGGGTGAAGTGGCTGCTTTCTTCCTCATGCCTTTCTCTCCCAAGCAATTCTCTGAACAAGCTTTTGTAAGTCCCAGATGTTTCCGCCTTTGTTCAGATTTAATCCTCCCTATTTATCCCCGTTCTGGTACCTGTTTATTATGTTCCATTTCTCTTTGGGAGCCAGGGCTCAGTGGATCTGCCACAACTGATCTTATCTGCACTCGGGCAAACACAATTGTGCCCATGCCTTGTCATCCAGCGCTGGTATAAAAGGGCCAAAGAGGGAGAAGAATTAAGCCAGCAACCCAAGAACCGTGAGCCCAATGAGATTTTAAAACATGAAAGCTGCTTCAGCCCTGCTCAAAGGTGCCTGCAAAGCCCTTCAGTGCAGACACAATGGTGGCTGGCGCACCCACCCTCTCAGCCCATCCTTCTGCAGCTGGAAAACAGAAAACATGTGGCCTTGGCTCTCAACTGCTGCCTTGAAGAGGGGACTGTGACCATGGCAGGGTTGTGAGGACAATGACTCAGAGTCTCTCCTGCTCAGACTCAAAATCAGCTAATAGGGACTGTAACCTTGGGTCCTTAACAGAGTCCCTGATGCTTGGGGGGTGGAGGGGAGCCAGGATCTAGTGTAGCAGGTACCGGAATGGTTGAGACACAGGCCACCCTATTCCTCTAGATCTGCAGGGCCTGCAAAGTGCAAGCTTCAGTGACAGCAGAAGAAAACTACAAGAAAGTGAGATTTTATTCATATTGCCTTTACCTGACAGATCTTTGGAAAGCAATCAACCGGATTACTTGTGGTTGTGCTTTAACCTGGATCTCTGAGGATACCCTTGGACCTGGGGCCATCAGGGCTTGGCAATGCCACATTTGGGTACAGGGCAGACAGGGTCTAGTTTTTCACTGGATTCTAAGCACATAAACCCCAAACAGGAGCAAAGTGTTGAAGACAAACCACTGTCAATCCCACCCTTCCTGGGGGAGGTGTCAGGGACTCTCGTAATCCACGCTCTTTCATCCACTCCTTCCTCCCCACCTTGAGCTAGGACAAGAGGGGAATAGGACTTCAAATGGAGTTAGGGACAATACTACTAGGAAATGTGGTATTTCTGTGTGTGTGTGTGTTTAAATTAATTTTATTGGTTCACTTTCAGTATACAGAATCATACTCATCATAGAGAATTTGCATCTATACATAAATATATCTTGATTCTTCTTTTGGAAACATTCTGTAGCTCACTGTACACTTGTTTCCTTAAGCCTCACCTCAGCTCCCTATAGCAGACCTTGCTAATTCTGTTGTGGAGATGAATTGGCCAGGCTTGTAGGAGGTCACCCAAGTAGCCCAGGGCAAAGAACTGGCAGCTCCCAATTCAGCCCCTGGAGTATTGGGTGCGGACCTGAAAAGTGCCCAGGAATCTTCCACGTACCAAGGCTCCCACTAACTAGTCCTGCAGGTCTGTCCCTTCTGGCACCCCAGGCAGGACCAGCCCCAAATCTACAGCACAGGGTAGAGGCAGAGGGCATTCTGGTGCAGACCTGTGGCCACCACAAATGGCTTGTTTTTATAGCCACAACTGTGGCAGCAGTTCTAGCTCCTTCGCCTTGTAGGATTGACATCAATCCTCATTCAGATCAAACTCTTTCTGAAACATGCTCCAGTGAAGTGGAATTTTCTGCTAAATAAGGTGTTATTAACCCAGCTCCAGCTCCTTGGGCCCAGGCTGAGCTCAGCAGTGGCACCAGTCGCTCCACACTGATGAACCCACTTAAATACCGATTAATAGGCACTGCGGCACTGGCCCGGGCAGGCCCCGTGACCCAGGGCTCCTCCAGGCTCTTTGGGCCATGGTGCCTGGAAGGTCAGTCTCATCTCTCTGATTCTCATTCCAGCCCTGTCACCAAGTAGTGATTGGCTGCTCTGAAGTCTGAGAATAAGAGGATGGAGGTTTTTATTTCCTTTCTTGGGGCTCCTGCTTTTTCAGGCTTCAGTTCCAAATCTTCCCAGGATGGGGAGGACCCAGGACCAGCCCAGTCGGGAAGGCAATATAGTGTCTTTGCTCTCCGTCACCATCCCAGCACCACACATGGGCAATGGGGAGGATCCTGCTATCCTGAGCAGCCATCCAGACTTTCAGGTAAGACCAAATTCCAACAAATTACCTCTCTAGAGCTTGTGTGGCTCAAAGCATGCTTGATGCCCCAAATCCAATCATTTCAGCTACATATAAGTTCAGTTCATATAAGTCTCAGAGTTTAAGCTTTCACAGCTGAAAGAACCTTTGAGAGTTATTGGTCCAAGCTCATTTTACAGCTGAAGAAGCTCAGGACCAGAGAGGGAAAAGGTCATGCCCAAGGTCACACAGCCAGTAAAACCCAAGCCAAGGCTCACACGCAGTTGTCCCAGTTCCCTGTGCAAAACTCACAGTATCATTCCGTATTTCTCCCTGCAAAACTGTAAAAGCATCATGGACAGCCGGAAGGAAATAACCATGACTGCACGATTTCCCAGTCTTCATACGGCAATGGCTATCAAGTTGTTCTTAAATGCTATGTTATTAAATAAGACCAAAGAACACAAAATTAGATCACCTGTCTACAATAACTACACATGCATTCTTCTGCCTTTTAGACTAGTGCTTACTTGATACCTGTTGTGCTTTACTTGAGTATGGGTTTTATAGGGATCAATGTAGGCCAGGTGGTCCCTAGCCTCACCAGGGGGTAGGAAGATAGAAAAATTATTCACACACACACACACACACACACACACACACACACGGTCCCATGCAGGTAAACACCATGAAGGAAAAGAATAAGAGACCAGCAGAGGACCATGGCGGGCAGGAGGGCATCCTGCTTTTTGTTTGAGCCAAAGATGGCTTCTCCGAGGAGGTGACATTGAAGCCCAAACCTGAAGGATGAAAACAGTCCAGCCATGCAAAAGCAAGAGGAGCAGCGATTTGAGCTGAAGGAGTCAAACTTGGGTTTCCTATCAGGGACAATGAAGTGAAAACACTTTCAAATGAATGCTCGCCTGTTATTTTAGAGACAAGAAAGCTATTCCATTTTCTCACCTAATTGCTCAGCTCCTTAGTGATGGTGCCTGTTGATCAGCATTTTGGTGGTGCCATTTGTGCCTTTTGTTCATGGGGTGGCTGAGAAAGGCCCTTTTAAAGGCTTGGGGTGACTGTTCATTTCCCTTCCCAGACCTTGAACGTAGTAAACAGAGCCGTTACCTACCCCACAGGCTCCACCTCTTCTCAACTGCATGATCTCAGGCTAGGCACTTCCCTGACAGCCTCAGTTTCCTCGATTGTGTAACTAAAGATAATAAAAGCAAACCATCAAGGGACTGGTGTGAGGCTTGAGTGAAGTGTTGTGTGTAATTGTTCATACATGCCAGCCATTAGGGTGAGCACAAAACACATTCACACAAATTCAACTACCTTGTATATGAAAAGGTGCTGAGTACATTTTTGCACATTTTTTCCCCTGCAGTTACTGCAGACAGCAAAGCAGATCCCTTTGCAATTGTAACCAGGGGCCTGAGCTAACAACTAGATGTTCCTTTCAGGCAAGGCAGACTTCATACCTCACACTTCACTTTCAAACTGGGACCTCTATTGCTCCGAGTAAAATCCCAAGAAAGGTGTTCACCCTGGGAGAGGTCAACATATTGCCATTTACAGCATAAGGGAGAAGCAAGGACCCAAGAGAGGGTGACCAGGGCCAGGCTGGCAACAACCAGCTGTTTAGGACTCCAGCATGAGAAAGTAGAGGCCTCAAGGTTCTGGCCATGGTGGAAGAATCCAAACAAGACCAAGTTCAGAACCTGGGAGATTACAAAGGAGTCTAGAAAGCCCCTTATTGTCTAACAGGTGTTCCTCCTAAGGGTCAGGATCTCTATGCATCAAAGATTGGTGTTGGATCTTGTCTTTCCATCCATTTGGGAGGTTTTTCCATTTGTGTCTGAAAAAGCAACCACGTCCAGTATCAGGCTTGGAGTTTGGCCAGGAGATTTGCAAAGATTTTCACTAGTATGGGTGTTTTTGCCTGCTCTTGAAGGATCCTTGGATTCCATCTTCTTTCTTCCCTCAGGTCCCCATCTGGGTCTGTAGCATCTCTCAAGTGCCTAGGACTCATTCTGCCTCCCAATATCTTGCCTCTTGCCACAGAGACGACGCTAAGCTTGCCAAAAGCATTTGCATTTGTCACCCCTTCTTTCTTGGCCTTAGCCAGATCCAGACTGAAATGCTCCAAGTCCAGTTTAGCTGAACTGCTGCCTTGAACTTAAGTGCAAGAAAGGATTTCTGCATTAACTAGAAGGCTCTATTAGCATTTGCTAGGGATTTGCTCACCCAGCTCTCTCAGCCTCCGCTTCCACATACCCACCAACCCCTGAGGCAGTTCCACCAGCTCTGGAACTCCTTGGAACACCATTTGAAAATTGCTTCTTTGATCCAATGTCATCATTCTATCCAGAATAAGTCTCATCCTCAGTTCAGCCTAGATACCATGTCCAATCCTCATTTTCAATTCACATGTGGTAAAAACAGTCTGCATCTTCTTGGGGAGCTGCCCACCTTCCTCCTGCCTCTTCCTCCCCAGATCTCAAAGCTAGATCCCCTCAAGACCTCACCTGTGGACCAGTCAGTATAGGGGGTCGATTGTGCAGTGAAATGCCAGACATAGCCTTAGCCAACAAGGCTGCATGATGAGTCACTGTGCTAGTGGGTCCCCATCTGTGCCCAGATCAACCATGTCTCCTTTTTTGGTCTGCTTCATGACATGGGCATTTGACTCTGTTTCTGGATTCAGTCAGTTGGAGTCACTGTCAAGATAGGAGAGAGGTCATGTTATTTCTCCTCACTCCCATCCCACTCTGGCCCCTGTCTGTTTTCCCATAGGTCTTCTATGGCTGACAGTTTTCCCATAGGTCTTCTACCACACCAGCTGTCACCAGCACTGCTTCCCTTCATCTTTGACCTTAGCAGAAGCACCAGCTCCGTGCTGCTCTGACTCTCTGAGCTATCCCTGTTGACTCCCTTACTCCTACCTACACATCTGTAAGTCATTCTTCCACTTCACTTTCTTCATTTGAATCATCTGCTGTGAATTCCATTTCTTGCCAGGCATTCAATGACACAGCCACAAACTCCAGGTCTCAAGTCAGTTGATCTAGGATAAATGCTAAGTATCATGCCTTGGGCCTGCGTGTCTTTGAGACATAGGCTCCCCTGCCCTATCTCTATCACATTTGACCAGCACGTTCTCCCTAGGACCGACCTGCCTGACTTCTCAGCCCCAGTCTCTCCATACTGAGAGGTGCACGGTCCTCACCCTGCACTCCAGTCGCCATGTTGTCAATACCAAAGATAGCCTCATGTCTCCCATGGCCTGGCCACCATAGTGACCCCAGCTCAGACACACCCACAGCAAGCCCCTTCCAACACCTGCCTCCAGGGCATTTCAGAGGTGTTTCCCATGGCTGCCTTGGGTTTCTGCTTTCCCTAGGGTTCTGGGACACACTCAGTTACAGGAGCTTAAGCCCAGGATCACACCTGCCCGAGGCCTCCCTCCTTCTAGTAGCTCCCTCTGGGCAGGGCTCTGGCTGGGCTCCCCCCTCAGCCTGCATCACTGTCTGCCCCACTCGCTCTCCAGAGCACCTGTGTCTACGAACCTCAGGCTCCTGGAGTAGTCAGAGCAGGCTCCTTCTCTCAAGCTCATGGAGGGGAAAAGGCCTATGAATAGTCCTTACTGTAAGGAATGACATGGGTTCTAAGGTCCAATGGGAGATGGCCAAAGGGCACTAGGTCAGCCTGGCAGGTTCAGAGGAGCATCCTGGAGTAGGTGGGTCTCTGCTGAGGTTCACAGAACCAGCAGCAGTGAGTGACCTGCACCAGCAAGGGCACAGGGGGACAGCAGTGCATGGAAGACTCCAGAAGTGGGAAAGGCTACAGGACCTGGTGATGCCTCAGCCCTAAAGGGTGAGGTAGGGGGACAGAGCCAGGTGGCTCGCAGGTTCTGAACTTAGTGTTTATTTAGGTGGATGGATGGGAGGTTCTAGTCTCTGGGGACAGGGACAAGGGAAGAGACTTCTTCGCCACAGGCAGGTGGTAGTGAAGAATTTGGTTCTGAGGGACCTGGTGAACATTCACTTGGCAGGGGTCAGTAGGAGGAGGGTGAATTACGGGTAGAGAGATGAGAGTCAAGGCCCTGTTGTGAAATCCAAGAGAGAAAATATAACAAACCACCATGTGAGGGAGGAAAGCTGAGCACAGAGCTGATGGGCACCCAATATTTAAGGAAGAAGGTTCTGGAAAGAAAAATGAAGACTGGTTAGAGACATGGGCAGGAAACTAGTAGAGCGGGGTATGTGGAAGCCAGGAAAGAAAGCACATCCAGGAAGGGCAGCCAGTGTGGAAAAGCTCTGTAGTCATCCTGCTCCTTTTCTTGCTAGATCTATGACCTTGGTGCCTACCCCCCAGGGTGTTTCCGTAAATGACGGCCACACCAAAGCAAAGGCTAGCAGCCTGCTCTAAGAAGTCCTGTGACGGAAGATGCTGACCCAAGTCAATCTAGTCTCCAAGAGAAAAGGATACCAACCATGGAAGTCCCAGGAGCAAATGCTAAGCAGCATGAAAGAGACCCAGAGATTGACTGCAAGAGACATAAGGGAGCACAATCCTGTCATTGCAAGGGGCTGAATTTGGGGAGCAGCAGACACAGAAGCATGCTGAGGCCCAAGAAGCCAACTGAGCAGGGCTTGAAGGATACATGGAAGACCAGCCAGGAAGAGGAAACAGCCTGTGTAAGGCCCACTGGGAGGAATCTCATCTTCCTGAGAGTCACTGGGGGCTCCCTGCTGCCCTCTAGTGCTAAATTCAAGGGCAAATGGCCCCATGACCAGACAGCAAAGTTGGAGCAGCCACAGCTCCCAGCCTTGCATTCTGCATCACAAACGCTGGGACGTGATCATTAGGTGATTATATTTTTAAGGCCCAAATTGTTTTATTTGTTTCCCTGCCAGCTTTCATGAGGCCATCAGTCATTCCCCACACAGATAACATTTCTTATGTACATTGACAGAATAAATTACATGGTTCTCATCCGGCAAATCAACATTACAGGGGAACATTATCTTTTGCAAAATGCTGCCTGGGTACATCATAAATCCTAACCAGGTTTATTACATCTGTCTTGTCATAGATTCATTATATCGAGAAGTAGGGGTTTTTTCCAGATTAATAATCACATTAATAGATGAGATTCTTTTTAGAGGATTGTTTTCTTGGAGAAATCAAAGGAAGACTTGCAAGCCACAGAGCATGGCCACATTGGTGGCTGGTGCAGCAGCACGGTCCTGAGGATTTGGGTGGCATCCTCCAGGACTGTAGGCTGGGAACTGGGAATTCCTGGCTCACCAGGGAGCCCTAAGTCAGCCACGATTCCTTCATCACTCCTGATGTCACAGCTTTCTCCAAAGACAAATCCAGAAGCTTCCAAGATGGTGTCAAAGATGCATTGTTATTTAAACCAATCAAACGACTATTTATTGGGGAGCTAACATGTGCGTGTGGAACTGATAAGCCAAGAGGAGAGAGAAATCTAACTCATTTGGAATGACAAGGACAGAAAGCTAAAAAGCAGGCTTCCTGCCTGCCTGGTCTCCCTCAGTGAGGAGGTAGTTCAACCACTCAGGAGGTGGCTGGCTCGTTCTAGGCTTCCTTCTCCTCTATGTTAGCTGACAATACTGGTCTAGACCTGTGAATGGAAAAACATGCCCCATTGACCAAATCCAATAGCCTGATTTAGTAAATAAGGCTGAAACACAGCCTTCTCTGTGGCTGATTTGTGCTTCAAGGGCAAAGCTGTAGCTGCAGCAGGGCCCTTTGGGCTCGCATAACCTAAAATATTTACTCTCTGGATCTCTGTAGAAAATTTACCAGCCTCTGATCTAGACATACACTAGGTGGACATTTTTCAGGCCAAGTTGTGCAATCATGTCCAAGTGTTCATCATAACGTTGATTGAGTCCACTATGCTAAATACTTGTCGTGTTCTTTCAGTGCCTCCAGGACAAGGCTGTGTTCTACAGATGAGGAAACAGGCTTCCAGCAGTCTAGTAGTTGTTCTAAAATCACCCAGGACTGAGATAGAGGCAAAAGCAAGCTGAGAGCTCAGGCTTATCTAGTGCCAACCCCTTCTTCCCTCTCCGAGTACTGCCTGGGCACCATGAAGATGTTAATTAATGAGAGTGAGTGAAACATAAGAAAACTTCTTGGATGACCTCCAGTTTGACCCATAGGATATTGACAAGTGCAGAGAAAAGAGCGGAGTGCCAGGCAAGGCTTCTCAGAAGATGAGGGAACTATACAGGGCCTTGGTGAGAGAACAACTTCCCACCCATTGTCCCCAGCATGCTGTGGACAGTTTCACCTAGACCTTACAATCAACTCTAAAGAGGGTGCTTCTATGGTACCCCTTCAACAGATGGAGAGAGAGGCAAAAGTTGGCCCTGGGGCAGGGGCATCTGAAAGGCAGAACCCAGTGAAAAGGCGTAGCTTGAAACCTAGCAAAGTGGCGGCCCAAGCCCACCTGGGCATCATCTCTCAGCCCTCTTCTCTGGTCCTCCTTTCCCTGTCCATCACTCTTCTTGGCATGCCATCCCCAGCCCCTACAGGACAGGCTCGTCTCTTCTCTTCTCATCTCTTCTCCTTATGGCTTTCATAAGCACTGCTGAGCATTTGCATCTCTGTGCCTTGTGATCTCTGCACCCACAATGCTCTTCTATATGACATTCAGGGCTGGATCCCTTAGCCTCTTCTGGGCTTTGTTCAAAACTCTTGTTCTCAGTGAGACCTTCCTGACATTTATACAAAATTACAATCTCGATGCAGCCGTCCTTTTTGGTGTGAGATAGAATCTCAATGTTGTTTTAATTTGCATTTCTCTAATGACCAGTGATGGTGAACATTTCTTCATGTATTTATTTGCCATTTGTATATCTTCATCTGAGAAGTACGTATTCATGTATGTTTAAGTGTACAAGATAGATAACATACTACTGATTCTCTGTTAGTTCATCAAAAAGAATAGTTTGTGCTGTCATTGTTTGATTGTTCATTTTTTATGCTTTGATTTTGTAACTTGAGCAACTACTTCTAAGATAACAATGTGTAATATATTAACTAGGATTGATTTCTTACTGTTATTTTTTGAAATTCTGTATTATTTCTATCCTTTTTCTGTTTTGCTTTTTAAAAATAAAAAAATTTTTAAAAAAGAATTCATACACACACAAAAATTACAATCTTCTTACCACACTCTCCCTTCCCACCACCCCTGCCTTGTTTTTCTCTATATCATTTACTTCCTTTTGGCTTTTTTGCCCACTGTCTGCTGAGCCCTCACTAGAATGTAAGATCCAATGAGGCCAAGATTTTTGCCTGTCTTAATCATCACTGTATCTATAGTACCTAGAATAAGTTCTGACTCCAGTAGGTATTTAATATGCAATTTCTAACACAAGTTTTGATATATGTCAATATTGTTCCAATACGTGCAAGGTGAGGTTCTTTGGACAAAGTAGATAATTGCTCTGATACTATTCCCACTTGTGTAAAAGGAGGGTCATAGTGGTACTGACTGCACCTGGAATATTGAGAATGCCTGAAGACAAGAACAAAGCTAAAATGAAGCAGTGGAACCTGCCTGGCTTAGAGGCTACACAGAGCACCTCTGAGCAGGTTCTGATGCCTAATATCCTTGCACCATGTCTTGCTACTTTTCCTATCACCAAGACACAATACCTAACCCCCAGCTGACAGGAAGAGAGGTTTATTATGGCTCATGATTTTTAGAGGATTCCATCCATAGTTAGATAACTCCAAGACAACAAGAGCCTGGCAAAGGAGAAATTGCTCACATCCCGATGGTCAGGAAGCAGAGAGTGAAGGGAGGAACTGGGGAAGAAGATACACCCTTCCGGGTCATGCCTACAACAGCCCCACTGCCCCATCAGCTCCACCTCCTAACAGTAAGTCAGCTATAGAACCCCCATAATCCAGTCACTTTCTATGAAGCCAGCATCTCAGTACATGAGGCTTTGGGGAGACATTTTGAAATTAATTTTATTGGTACATTTTAGATATGCATAATAATCACATTCATCATAGGGGCTTTGTACCTACATATAATATATCTTGATTCTTCTTTCTTCTCCAACCCTCTCCCCTCCCTTCAACCCCTCTTCTAGGGGGACATTTTATATCTAAACCACAACACACCCTGAGACCAAGACCAAGGCTTCAACTAGCAATTCTGGTGTGAGACTGTAGGGGGATACTCAGCTTCACTACTTACTCACAATGTGGCTTAAGAAAGTTCTTCCATCTCCTACCTCAGCTTATCCATCCGTAAAATGAATTCTAAAAATACTGACTGCAGCAGGTTGTCTTAGAATTACATGAGGTATACACAGAAAATATGGTGGCCCAGGACCTAGCCCTTGTAAGCTTGGTTAAGTTGAGTGATGATAGGAATAATGAAGAAAAACCCCAAGGAGGCCTCCTGGGAAGGGGACACTGGCCCAGGTTTGGAAGCTTCTAGTCCTTGGCCTCTTCGTGGACAGATCAGACCTGAGTAGGTTAATGTGCTAAACAGTCTGTCTCTCTGCTTTTTTCATTTTTTTCTGTTTAGCATGAAAATCTGTCCTAACACCTCTCATTATCCACTTCATCAGTCTCAAACCGTCAGCTAATTGCACTCCCCAGCAGTCCCCTCCCTCCTGTCTCTTCAACCAGCTCAGTGACATATAGCTGCCTCCCTCTTTGGGCTCCACCGGGGAGGAATACAAAAGGCAGTGGGCAGAATCCCCACCTGCCTTCCCTGGTCTCCCTTTCTCCCAGTGCCCCATGTGCCTCTCCTACGTCCCCTCCCAGAGGAGTGGATATTGGAGAGCCAAGGCCAGAGGGAAGATGAAGGAAGCAAGGAGAAGTGATAAGATTCCCTCGTTTACTCTGGCTCTTAGGTTGGCAAATCACAGACTCTTAACTGCTTATGATCCTTGAAAAGAGGAAGTGCATGGGGTTAGTTTGGCATCTACCCCAGGTTCCCACCAGTGGTCACTTTCCAAGTCTCAGCACAGGGAAGAGAGCTAGAGAGAGGGCAGAGTTCTTGCTGGATAAAGGAAACAGAGACTGGGAGTTGAGCAGCTGGATTTGTAGGGCAGGTTATGGGGATGCGAGTGGGGGGTTGGAAGAGACACAGAAAACACCGGGATAGGCATAGTCTGAGTAGACATTAAACTGTGCATGCACAGAGTGAGACTGTGCTGCCTGGCAGAGCCTGGCATGTGAGACCAACTGCTCTACTAGAGGCCACAGGGTGCTGGGAGGTGGCTGGGCCATCAGAATGGAGACAGCTCGCTGAACACTGCAGGTATTCAGCAGAGACTCCAGGAAGTCAACAATAAGGATGCCTCTACACTCACCCTGTAAAGCCTAAAATTAACCCATGGCAGAACCAGGATGATTTCCCAGTGAATTACTGCCCATCAGAACAAAGACACAATACCCTTTAAAATATGTATCCATGCTGATTCCATAATGTCCACTATACACATTTTGAAATAATTTTTTAAAAGCAAATCCTTATAACCAGAAAAAAATTATCAATAAAAACATACCAAGAGATGACACAGGTATTAAAATTAGCAGTAAAGGACTTTAAAGCCACTGTTACATACTTTTAGGTATTTAAAAGAGATTACATGCAATATATTAACCATTGTTAATTTCCTATTATCTTGGTTTGAAATTTAGTATCATTGTTTTTATTTTTTCTCTTTAAAATAAAAATTAAATAAATTTTTAAAAAACAGACTGCATATATAATGAGCGAACCAACGAGAAATAGCAACAGCAAAACAAGTGGAAACTAAAAATTCAAATAGAAATTACAAACTGAAAATACAATGTCTGAAATGAAAAATTAACTGAATTAACAGTAGATTGGAAATTTAAAAGTTCAGTGAATTTGAAAACAGAACATTTGAATCTGTGATGACTAAAGAACTTAGAGAAAGAAAACAGAACCCCAGGGATCTATGAAACAATATCAAAAATGGAAACAAATGGAATTGGAGCTCAAGAAAGAGAAGTAAGAGATTGAGGCAGAAAAACATTTCCAAATAAAAAAATGTTTAAATATCAAAACAATGTAGAGATAACATACAGAGTAGGAGACAATATTTGCAAAAGACATATCTGACAAAGAATTTACTCAAAACGCACAAAGAACTCTTAAAACTCAACAGTAATAAAATAAACTGCCCAATTTAAAATTAACAAGATATCTGGGCAGCCACTTCACCAGAGATGATGTAAAGGTGGCAGGTGGTCATGAAAAGGTGCTCAGCGTCATACATCAAGAAGTAATTACAAACTAAAACAACAGTGAGATCCACTCCATACCTCCTAGGGCAGCCAAAAGGTTGAGGTGATCGATAATCTAAGTACCTTGACTCGATCAATGCACAATGTATAAATGGACCAAAATTTCACATTGTATCCCATAGAGATTTGCAATTACTATCTTTCCAAAAACATTTTTAAAAGAGTAGCCAAAGTTCAAAACCTGGCGATAGCAAATTCTGAGGAAGTTATGTTATGACACAACAGTAGTTGTCACTCACGGTTGATGAGAATGCAGAATGCTATGCCACTTTGGAAGTTATATTTGCAGTTTCTCACAAAACTAAATACACTCATGAAACCCAACAATTGTATTTTTTAGTATCTACCCAAATAAGTCAAAAACTGTCCACCCCTAACCTGAACATGAGTGGTTATAATTTTTTTCATAATTGTAAAAATATGGAAACAAACAAGATATTCTACAATAGGTAGAATGGATAAATATACTGTGGAATACTGGTACAATGAAATATTTTTCACCACTACAAAAGAATGAACTATCAAGCTATGAAATGACATGGAGAAATCTTTAAGGCATATTGCTAAGTGAAAGAGGCCAATCTGAAAAGACTTTATATTTTATGATTCTAACTATATGACATTCTAGAAAAGGCAAAATTATAGAGTGAGTAAAATTATCAGTGGTTGACAGTAATTCTGAGAGAAAGAAGAGGGATGAATAGGCAGGGCACAGAGGATTTTTAGAGCAGTAAAATTATTCTGTATAATACTGTAATAGTGGATAAATGTCACTACACATTTGTCAAAATCCATAGAATGTATAATACCACAAGTGAACACTAACATAGTCTATGGACCTTGGTTAAAAAGGATGTGTCTGTGTTGGTGTGATGGTTGTAATAAATGCACTGCACTGATGTGAGATTTGCTGGGGGAGGCTGTGGGTATGGAGGAGGAAGGAGAATAGAGGAACTCTACTTTCCATTCACTTTTGATGTTAATCTGAATCTGCTCCAAAAATAAGGCCCTCTAATTTTTTAAAGATTAAAAATGTTTCAAATGTGATGAAAGTCAACCTATAAATCTAAAAAGCTTGTCAAATTGCAAGCAATATGCAAGCATACACACACAGACACACACTCACACACACACACAACCACCACTGCCTTCACCACCAGCATGAGCACATAATAAAATCTCTGAGAAACAAAGATAAAGAGAAAAATCTAAGGGCAACCAGGACAAAAAAGAACATTGATAGGGAGCTGAAGATAAAAAGATAAGAATTTTCACTGATTTCACCATTAAATACAAGACAAGTTAGAAGATTATGGAGACTTTAAATTGCTGAAGGAAAATGCAACTTCATTGCTCTAAAGATCTACATTCAGAAATAATTAAAACATGAAGAGAGAAATTTTGAAATAAACAAAAGCAGAAGAAATTGGTCATCAACAGGTAGGAACTGTAAGATGCTGGAGAGTTCTTCAGGTTAAAGGGGAGTGGTTTTGCCAGAAAGCTAAGATCCTCCAAAAGGAATAAAGGCAATATATGTGGGTAAATGTAAGGCTCATTCTTAATTATCAATGTCTCTAAAGTAAATTTAGTATTTAAAACAAAAACATGGAATGTGAGCATTAACATGTGTAAAAAATTAAATGTGAAGATTAGCACAGAGGGGGGCTGGGGATTTAGCTCAGCAGCATAAGCACCTGCCTTGCAAGTGCATAGTCCTAAATTCAATCCCCAGTACCAAAAAAAAAAAAAAAAAAATTAGAAAAGAGGAGGGAAGAATTAGAAATACACTATTGGAACATTCTTACATTGTGTGTGAAATGAATTGTTACACATTCAAGATCGATTTTTTTATTAGTATGGGTTTGTAGTATATAATGATTATATATATCATGGGGAGTTGGTGCATGAACATAACATACCTTAATTTTTTTGGCCCCTACCCCTTCGATCCCTCCCTTCTCTCTCCCAACTTTGTCCCTTTCCTATTTGCAAAACTCTATTGCCCTTTTTTGTCAATTTTTATTCACATCCCTCTTTTCCCATCTCCCCTTCCCTCCATCTCTTGTTCCTTTTCCCATTTGAAAAAATATCTCCCTACTTCCTATTTCTAATTTTTATTTTGCTCTTACAGCATATTTATATTTTGGATGAGTGGATAAAGAAAATGTGGCATTAGACCTCCTGTGAGTTGGCACCATGTACGGGCTGACGGAAAGAGCCAGAGGCCTGCCTTCTGCCCGGAGTTGGTGCCATTCATGGACTTTGGGGGAGATGAACAAGAAGTCAGCAAGAAGCTAAGACATCCTATAAGTTGGCACCATGTGCAGTTGACTAAGGTAGAACCAGATGCCAGCCCCTTCCGGCACAGGCAGGGAGACAAAAAAAACCCAATGTTCCCCCTCACCACCACTGTAAGCAAGCAGTTGATCCAGAGAAACACAGGCTGTGATGATAGCTAATGAGATACAATACAACGTAATGCTTGTAGTGTTCAGTGTTTCACTGACTTTGTAGGCCTAAAGCCTGATCATCTGTTCAGAGGATGATGGTACACAATGTAGCATCTGGGGGGCATCTCCTTTGGAAGGCGATGGCCATTGTTGATTCCCTATTACCTTGTTTCAAGGTCCTGTATCATTCTCATTGTTTTGTTTGATTGGATTTTATTCTATTTTATCTTGTTTGATTTTATTGTATCTGATGGCATGGGAAGCTATTTCAAAGATAACAAGATATATTATGGTAGCCACTTTGGATTTATTATTATCTTATTTTGAAGTCCTGCATTGTGTTCGTTGTTTTGTTTTTATTGGTTCTATTCTGTTTCTGTTTCATTTGATTTTACTATACCCGAAGGTATGAGCAGCTATTTTGAAGAAAACAACAGGCATTGTGATAACCATTGTTGATTTCCTATTTTCTTGTTTTAAAGCCCTGTATCACTTAAATTGTCTTGTTTTGATTGGCTTTATTTTGCTTGGTTTTATTCTCTCTAAAATAAAACTTTTAAAATGCGGTATTGATATACAATGGAGTACTACTCTGCCATAAAGATAAGCTTGAGGCATTAGTAGGTAAGTAGAGGCATCTTGAGGCCATAATATTAAATGAAATAAATCACATACACAAGTTTAAATACTGCATGGTTTCCCTTGTGTGAGAAACTCAGCATAGACTCTGATAATTTAAGAGTGTATGCTACAATCCCTGGAGCAAACCATTTAAAAAGAGAAACAGATTTTTAAACTAGTAAGAAACATAAAGCTAGAATAAAATTTTTCATGAATTCAAAGAAGGAAGAAAAGAGGGAAAAAATAAAAGAGAAAAATAGGTATCAGATAGCAATATAGCACTCTTCCACTCAGCCAAGTTAATAATTACAATAAATATAAGTGGACTAAACACTCCAATTAAATGAGAGAAATTGATTAAAAAACACCCAACAGTATCCTGTTTGTAAGATACATAATAAAAACACAGAAAGATTAAAAGAAAGAGGAATGGGTCAACGATATAACAGGAAAACACTAAAAGAAATCTGAAGTCACTAGGCCAATTTCAGACAAAATATATTCAACAAAAGACAACTAGTAGAGACATTTCACATGATAAGAATCAAGACAAAACAAGTACAAATGTGTACATATCTACTGCTAACAGTTTCAAAACAGATGAGGCTAAAAGCTGATGGAACAAGATCTGTGTGTTTTACAGTGTGACAATTATATTTCAATAAGATTAAAATATATATTTGTAGAAAAAAAAAAAGATAGTCTCTCTAGAGCAGGAACGGGTATGAAACTCAAACCCAAAGCTGACAACTAACCAGCAGCCAGGAAACCTGGACACAAAGCCTCAGGGCCTGGGTTAGAGACCCAACTTCCTCCTGCCTGAAGCAGAGAGGGGCCCTGGTGGAATAGTCACAGGAAAGAGTTAGGTGCGGTGGTCTCTTTCCTTTATCTGTAGTTTTGATTTCCAGAGTCAACCACAATGTGAAAATATCAAATAAAAAATCCCAGAAATAAACAACTCAAGTTTTAAATTGTGCAGCATTCTGAGTAATGTAATAAAATTTCTCTGTGCCCTCCTCCATCCCACCAGGACATGAATCACCCCTTTGTCCATGCTGTGTGCTCTTCCTCATCAGTACTAGCTGGGTTAACAGAGCACAGGGTAGCAGATTGGTATCAAGCAGCCCCCAGGTCCTAATCTTACACCAGGCCTTCATCATTCACCTCCCTCATCATCACAGGAAGGTGAATACAGTAAATTAAGATATTGTGAGAGAGACCAACTTTACATAACTTTTACTGTAATGATTGTTATAGCTATTTTGTTGTACTATTACTTGTGTTAATCTCTTACTGTAACTAATTTATAAATTTAGCATCATAGTCATGTAGGTACAGGGGGAACATAGTATAGTCGAGGTTTACCGCTTCCTGCACTTGCAGCCATCTGCTGGGCTTTGAACCAAGCTCCTAGGGATAAGAGGGCTGCTGCATGCACAGCTGGGAGGGAAGGGAGGAGAGAGAACAGCGACCTGGCCAGCGTTCCACTGCCACCCTCACTGGGTGACAAAACATGGGAAGAAGCAAGAAAGAAACAGTTTCATTTACTGTCTCAGGACTTTTGCTTTCTGTATAACAGTACAATTTATGATCATTGTATTATCCATGCATTCATGATTTGGCATCTGTCTCATCCCAGGTCTATAAGTCTCACAAGGGCAGGGACCATTTCTTCCTTTTTTACCACCTGATCCTAAAGCCGTGGACACAGTAGCTAATTTGTAGGGAGGCTCTTGACAATGGGTCATTGGATAAATGAGGGACTAAATGAGTGATGAGGAAATAAAAGGAAGGGAAAGATAGAGAGAAAGAAACAAAAGAGAAAGAGAAAAAGGAAAAACAAAAACCCTACCTCCCTTGTAGGACTAAAGGATTATCATAAAGACCTTGATATCAAAATACAAACCCTCAGCTCTCTTTTCCATCCCAGTTTCCTAGGAATCCAGTCATCCCCAGACAAGGCTGTCCCACTCCATTTCTTCCCAGCTTCCTGACCACCAATCTCCTTGTTGAGCCCAGTGGCTGGGCAGCAGGACTCCTGAGAACAGTAGGGTCTCAGTTGAAATCTGCTGCTGCTTCCCCCAGGACATCCTGTCTCCGGACTCCAATATGCCCTACATTAAATCAGACCTTTGTGTGCCAGAGTACAATCTCAGCTCGCCAAGAAAGAAATCGACAGTCATTGATGGAAGACTTTCTTTCATTTTCAGCCACCCCTCCCATCTCCACAATGGGCCATTTTGCAGACAATAGCCATCATCACTGCCATTGTACAGGCCCAGGCATCTTGAAATTGAGCCTTCAATCTCCTTGCAGACAGTCACAGGAAATGGAAAATCCATGCCAGTCTCTGCAGGCACTTTGGCAGCTGATTCCAAAGCACAGAGGGGGCCTGTTCTCTGGGTTGCAAGGGGTCAGTGAATTGAGACAGCTGGACAGGGGAACATCTAACTCCTGTGGCCAGTCCTCCAGGATAGGATTAACATCTTTCTGGGGGCGTAGGGCCTCCAGGACCCCTCACTGTATTACCCTCCCACTCATTGCAGGGCAGGGCAGGGCAAGGCAGGGCAGGACTGGACTGGAGTCTGCCTGCAGAACCCGGGGACACAGAGTTCCACAGTCCTGTGTGCAGGAGGATCCCCTTGTTTCCTGGAAAAAGAAAAGATTCAGAGAACTGGAATTCTGAGAAAGGAAGGCAAACAATGGGTGCCCACATCCCCACTGCACACCAGGTCATTCTGGTAGGAAATGCCTCTCCCTCTCCTCTATTCCCCAAAGGGCAGCCTGAAATTGCTTCTGACCCAGCCATCTGAAAATGCCACTTCTGCTTAAAACACTGACAAATGGAGAGGGGCTGCACAGCTATGCTGCATAAAACCTCAAGTATTCTGAGACAATCAGGGAATTTGACTATAGACAACGTATCAGACGAACAAGGGAATTATTATTAATTTTGTTAGGTAAGATAATATAATGGTTGTTCTATAAAAGAACATCTATATTTTTAGAGATACATACTGCATTATATAATAACACAATAGCTGAAATTTTCTTTAAAATGCTTTATATGGGGGGGCAGGAGAAAAAGGAAATAAGAAGTATGATAAGACAGGACCCAGGCTCAACAAGATGAGATGGTTTGATTGATTGATGATGTCTGCCACAGGCAGAGGAAAGGCAGAGGGGTAGGAGCAGGAGGGCAGGAGCAGGAGTACAGTCACAGATAGCATGTTTGCTATCATGGCTGGCCCTTTACCTGCAGGACAAATGTCTGCTTTACCCTCAAAAGAATATTTACCCTCAAAGAATATTTACTTTTTTATGTGTTGATTAACTAGAGGTTAATATGTTCTTTAACAGTTTCATCTTATTTATTCTATTTCTGATCTAGGACCATCCAAAAATAAGAACAATAAAGACCCTGGCCCCAAATTGTTATCATTAATTGAATTTTCTATGAAAATACAGATTCTACATTTTATATACAAATAAACAACTTCTCGTCTCCTTCCTCTCAAACAGGAAGTAATAATCAGATACCCACCCTATGTCAAGTTCTGCCTCAGTACCATCTCTTCAGCCATTACAGCATCCTATGAGCTAGGACTGTGTCACATCCTCTACCCACATTTCAGATCTCAGTTGGATTCACTCACATGAAGTCTCACAGAGTATGAACCGTTGAGTCAGGATCTGACCTTGAGCAGCACAATTTGTAATAGCCAGATCTTGGAAAAAACCTAAGTGCCCATCAACTGAGGAATGGATAAATAAGTTGTGGCATTTTTATACAATGGAGTACTACTCAGCTATAAAGAATGATCACATCGAGATACTTATAAATAAATGGACACGACTTGAGACCATTCTCTTAAGTGAAATAAACCAAACTCACAAGGGTAAATATCATATAATCTCCCTAATATGAGATTTGATAAGAGTATATAAGACTTTATGGTAAGCATGAGTCCCCATCTCATAGCTTCGAAGTCTTTCAAAGTTTTCAATCATCAGTTGGAATGGTGTTATCCTGTTTTGTTTGACTATATCATATGTGATGATATGAA